>JAWZYV010012698.1:0-223734 GCA_038373885.1 Cheiracanthium punctorium | reverse complement strand
TCACATATCATACTATTCACTCTGCGGAAAAAATAACTGTTCTTTTCTGAATCTTTCAATTTATATTAAAAAATTTCTTTCTAAGATTACAAACTTTTGAGAGCTATATCCTTTTAAATTCCATTTAATTATTACACTTGCCATCTTTTTTTATATGAATTCAAATTTTGTCTCAACCTTATATTATGAAATTCTTAACATAAAATATTGAAATTTTTAGTATTTTTCAACCAAATTGATCCTGCCGGTTTGTACAGTAGAGTAATAATATAATGCAAACTGCCTACCTTTCTGGACGACGTCTGCTTCCTCGAAATGGTATTCGAGCTTGCTTCTGGATCGCGACCGGAACACTTAGTCACTGGAACGGGCGTCCTTCTCTCAGGCTGGCTGTCTATCTCTTTCAGGAACGGGCGTCCTTCTCTCTCTCAGACTGGCTGTCTATCTCTATCAGGAACGGGCGTCCTTCTCTCTCTCAGACTGGCTGTCTATCTCTATCAGGAACGGGCGTCCTTCTCTCTCTCAGACTGGCTGTCTATCTCTTTCAGGAACGGGCGTCCTTCTGTCTCTCAGACTGGCTGTCTATCTCTTTCATGAACGGGCGTCCTCTGTCTCTCAGACTGTCTATCTATCTCTTTCAGGAACGGGCGTCCTTCTTTCTCTCAGACTGGATGTCTATCTCTTTCAGGAACGGGCGTCCTTCTTTCTCTCAGACTGGATGTCTATCTCTTTCAGGAACGGGCGTCCTTCTTTCTCTCAGACTGGATGTCTATCTCTTTCAGGAACGGGCGTCCTTCTTTCTCTCAGACTGCAGACTTCTATTCTTGTCCTATAATCCACACCGTTCTGCCACCATTTTCTTAGCTGTAACGTCTTGGGTGTGGAATGGTAGCGTTGAGAATTACAGCTAAGTTCCGTTTACAGGAAATTAATTTATTTATTTACAATTTTAACATGATTAAATAGGATGTTATATACAAGTAAATCAGAGTCCCAATAGGGCTTTCAATAGAAGACCAGTCCTTTCACACGGGCAGAGCCCTTCTGTCCACAACCGGACTTACAAAAAAAACAGTTCACAGGGCAGCGCCCTACAGTCCTTCGATCGGACTTCAAAAAAATGTCGCCGGAGGCCTTCTCTCGACCTCCTCTCCCCAGCTCTTTTGCTCCGCCAACTCCCCCGGTTCTCTTCCGGTTCTCCTCTCACCCTCATCTTTCATCGATTCCTTATTGGATATCTCTACAGACGGGGGTGGATTCAAGGATTCCCAATTGGTCCGTACCTGGCGCCTGTCCATCTCCTCTAGAAGGCACCTTCAGGTCCAGCTCACGTAGACGCGATCAATTTCGGCGCTCTTTGAAGGTGCGATTGCTTTGAAACAAACTGTCTGGAAAGGCGACACCAAGTCTGTCCTTTTGTGTGGATCTGGGAATCTTACAGTGTTCCTGTGTCCCTCCCCCCACTCTGGATCGCTGACAATGTATATTGAAGAGGATTTTTTTTCATTTTTTTTAAAGCTGCTACTTCAGCTAGATTATTTTATTGAAGTATTGGGGGTCAAAGAAAATTTTTCGTACTGTGATTGTATTACCTTTTATTTTTTAATAAAAAGATAACCTTTTGAGGACACAGTCAGTTTCAGCATGTCACTTTTATACAATATTTAAAAAAAAAATTGTTTAAAGTGTGAATGTCCAGCGTTTTGTCCTATTCTGCGGCTGTCAATGTAACAGTGTTGAGTTTTGGTCGCTTTTCTCCAGTTACAGCTTGAATACGCGGTAGAACCCTTTAAAATGTCCTTCGACTAAGGCACCTCCTCTCTTTGGCAGATAGCCCTTGCGTAGCTTCGCCACAATACAATACAACAGAATTCGATGCAGGGTGGTTTGCCCGTTTCAAGTCTGGTGACATTAGCTTGGAAGATAAGCCAGGACGAGGTCGACCGTCGGATTTTGACGACCAGGCACTTTTGGCAGACTGGAAGGGAGCGAAAGCTGGGACTGTTCCGGCCGATGGGGAAAGGGAAAAACGCCTGCTAATTATGCACCAACCTAATAATTTTAAAAGTTAAAATAATTAGTTGTTGTTCTTTCTTCACTTTAAAGAAATGTAAAAAAGTGACATACCGATGTTGACACCGCCCCTGGAAAGGTTAAATTGTAGGTCTATTTAAAATTTTTTTTTTTAAGGAAGTGTGAGTTAAGGGCTTAGCTAGGGGTACGTATCCTCCTAACACCGAAATTTTTAGATTAGTCAGTGTTAGCATTAATGAGTATGTGTGTATTTTGCTGAGGCAAATCTAAAAGACGGGTATCTGGTTAGCGGGGGGCGTTGCCTTGGGCGAATTCTTTTTCAGAAATTCGAAGCATATTCGCGTAACATCTGGCAAAAATCGCCCAAAACTTCAGACCGTTAGATAGACGCAGTTCGCTGGAAGCCTGGACTTTAATACTTTAGCAGTCCACCATACTCAATGTTTTATTCACTTGGCACGATGCGACCTCATAAGCATTTAGATTTTTATGCCTTGCGAAAATTACGTTTATTTATACACAACTCTAATGCATAGCTCCTTCCAAAGAAACTAATCTCTGCACTGTCGCAAGATAGTGGAAAGAAATCCGGAATCACTGATCTAGTGCTATCAGGAATGTTAATATATTTGAAAAGACATACAGTTTTACGTGTTATGTAACATCATTTGTAACATCATTGATCTCATAAACTCCAATTATGTACCAATCATCCATTACTTTTATGTTTTTTCTTGTTTATATTTTTTTGCATACCATTTCTTTTTTGAAGAAATGGGGGAAAATGATGTTGAGTGCGGAGATAGTACTTTCTTAATGTGCATGCAAATTATGTCTTCCCTCCCTCTCCCCTTGAAGGAAGTCTGCGTACGCTACAGTGGCGCTTGGATGTACCCATACATTACGTCAGCCATACTGCTCAAAAGGGTTATAATTAAAGGTCCAATAAAAAATAAAATGGTGCAAAACTATGAAACTGCTACGATAAAAAAATATATTGGTATTACGCAAATGTGATGACTGATTTTCGGAATACTATTTTGTCATTTCTCTCATGTGTCAATGATCCTCATTTTTAAGTCTATCGCATTTTTACTTTGCGAGCATATATGGAAAGTATTGTAATCATGAAAATATTCGACTTTTAAGATTTTCATGTATTTACACGTTTTCGGGCATTAATTCATTTATGTTGTTTTTGCGGTGATGGATATGTGTACGTAAGCAAACACGATAGCTCTTAAATAGTGCATTTGATTGAGCTGAAATTTTGTATATATATTATAGACCACCCATATTGATTTTCGCGTGTACAGGATGTGTAGTTTTTTACAAGGCTGCAAAAAGAATTTAATACATTGGGCGGGAGTTCCTGAAAGTGCGCTAGCGTCTATTGAGTATTTCAGTATTTTGTGTTATGGCAAGCCTACACGAAGGGCATCTACCCACGGGATAGGGAGACTTGGGCGGAGGACCTTTTTAAGGGGTTCTAACACGTATTTACTTTGTATCTGCATGCACATAAAACCGCCTGAATCTCTACATCCTTTGATCGACAGCCACGAAGTATGCCCCAACGCGGGACCAGTACACTTCGGCTGTCTACCATACTCATTGTTTTAACGTTAGTTCTAAACGGTGTATTTGATTAAGCGAAAATTGAGTATGTATATTGTAGATCTCAGGCACATGACCGGCAAATATTTTGGTGTGTGCACAGCTTATAGTTTGTTAACAAGGTTGCAAAACAGGATTCTTATACATAATTATGGTCTGTAGACACAAATAATTTAAGGCGTACTAGTGTCTAAATGGTGCATTCGTATAAATTCAAATTCAGTATGTATATTCTAGGTCTCCGTTTTACAACCTGTTTAGATTCTCGTAAGTGTAGGATTCACCGTTTTTTCATGTCCACAAAAGTATTCTTATACATTGCGGTCTGTACATTAATCTTTGAAGTGCACTAGCGTTTGAACACTGTATTCGATTGAATTGAGTCTAATTTATGTAACCACTCGGTAAAGATCGAGTGTTCCGAAAGAAAACTGGAGTCAGTCCATTCGCTTTTTATTTGCGAGAATTTATTTTTTATGGGGAGGGAGAGGCAGCAGTAGCACAGTCTGTTCAACTGCATCATGGGCGGAATAGCATTTTGTAAGCAATACTTCTAAGTTTAGTGATGAGTTAAATTCTCAGCGTGCTGTGAAAACATATAGGATGATATGTGATGCATATGTGATGATAGCGGATTTTCATGCGTTTGTTTTATGAATTCTAATCCTGCTAATCAGATACACCGCATTCTTTTTAATACGTAGCTTTTTTTTTACTTTTCTTTCTTTCTTTACTTTCAAGTACAAAGTGAAAGGAAGTACAGTAGAACTACAACTATCCGAATTCCGACTATCCGAGTCATTTTCAGAATTTCAGAAAGAAAATTAAGATGGAAACGTACTGCGATGCGCAAAATATGCGATTCTGCCTAGGTGCGCTACTGTCCCTTTTCTATGCGAAGCTAGTGTAGGCGCAGCGCGAACAATGACTTTCATTAACAGTACTGTACGTACATACTGTACTAATACACAGCACTTGTAACTCAGCTTAACATGTAAACGTGTTCCCTTTTCATTTAATTAATAAAAAGCTCTTTTTCTTTAAAAAATTGGTTTTTTTTATCCCATTTCCAACATGCATACGCACAATAATTAATTAAAATACATACTACATCCATTTTTTGAAAAAATCCAATTATCCAAATTTTTGAATATCCGAATAGGGTCCGGTCACAATTGATTCGGATAGTTGGGAGTTCTACTGTAATGTGATCGCGAAAAATTTCGGTATACAGATTTTGACGAAAAAATCGATTTTTACTACGTCTAAATTTACTTAATTACTAAAATTACTACGTCTAAGAGTTTTTTCGAGGCATCTCATTGTACGCGTGTATGTGTGTTCATATAAATGCATGTACAATCTCTTTTGTCCGATCACGAGTCCATTTCGACGAGTTTTTCCCGTCTATACATACGTTTGTACATATGCAACTCACATATATCAAAACTATTTGTTGTAGAATGTTAAAATCTTATATTTAGGATTGCTGTAACATCTAGTTGTGCACCTCCCGTTTTGGCTACAGTCGACTGGATAGTTTATTTACAGGGCCAAAGTAAAGTTTTCCCACGCTAAACTTCTCGCTAATCTTCAAATTTTATTAAAACATCATACAAAATACTATAAATATCTTGAGATAAGATTGGATTTATAAAACACACATATATTTTTAGATGCCAGTCATTTACAAGGCAACCAACAACCATCAGGTCCTTTTATATAAATAATAATTCAATCTTTAGAATCCCCGCACGGCCTTATTTCAAATTCCAGGACATGTTCTTTCAACATCTCGCTCATCTATTAAAACATCGGGTACGTTTATAAACTTATCCAATCTTTACTGCCACCCAAAAGATTTTTCATACATTACGGTCTATGGGCAGAAATTCATTATAGCGTATTTCAAAAGTATTAGGCTATTTCAAACGAATAAAAGTGATATATGTTGTTAAGGATCACAAAATGAATCTCTCCACCGAAAGTAGTGTCTCTATTTATAGTTCTTCTACAGGAGCACTCAAAAAATTCCAACACATTAAGGTCAAATGGCAGGTTTAGAGACATTCAGCCTTTTCAAGCACAATACCATCCTAGCATGCAGTTAGATTATGGTGCAACGATGGTCACGTGCCTCCCTCAAAAATTACGCCAAAAGTCGCCAAGATTGGCGAATTTTGGTGTACATTTATATGTATTTAATCCTTATATCTCAAAAATTATTGGTCGTAGATTGCTGAAATTTCATATCATCAACAAATTATAAAGATGTCATTTTCTTGGATCTCATCCAAGATTCTTGCTACATCTAGTAGGACCACCGAAAAGAATTTCAAGACATTAATGTCTATGGAAATCGTCAATATATTACGTACTGTAGTCAGTCATTGTTCAATTCAGTTGTCAGTCATTTGATCAATGCCCAAAATCCTACTATTTTTCATCGACCTTGGTGAGTTTTGCCGAAATATCGCCAAATCCGGGGCCAAAATTAATTTTGTATTTCGCATAACTCTAAAACTTTTAACCGTAGAATGTTGAAATTTTGTATTTAGAACTATTGTAACATCTAACTGGGCATCTCTTTTTTGATTGCAATCGACTGGGTAATTTACTTACAGGGTCAGCCAAATGGGTTTAAATACATTAGAGTGTATGGATATATTGAGTTAATTGAAAGTCTGTGATGAATCACTATTTCTGCTGTTGCCCAAAATCTCGCGAACTATCTCAAGTTTGTTGGCTTTTGGAAAAATATATCCCAATTAAGTGCCAAAAGCAAATCTTTCAAATACAGCCCAGCTTGGCGATATCTCAAATGTTTGGCTAGAATTCGCTAAACCATAGTATTATTGCAGTATTTTATCTTTTTCAAACAAAATACGTTTAGATGAAGTACGCCGAAAATATTTTTGATTTTATAGACGTTCAAGGAAATCATGTGGTGTCCACATCAGATTTTTTTCGGTGAACTCTGGGAATAGTACAGATTTTGGAGTTCGTCCATACTCACTGAAGGACGATTGAATTCAAGGATGCCGGCAGGATCATTTCCAGGAGGGTGCACCCAAGATATACACATATACAGGGTGTTCCTGAATTCATAGGCCAAACTTTAAGAATAAATAAAATGCATATAAAGAAGCATTTTTTGTATAGCAGATTAACAGTGTGAGGTTAGAAATAAAAAGTGTTGGTGGAAATATAGCAAATGCAAAAGGAATGAAAAAGCTCTATTGTAAATGCTCAAATTTGCTGGTAGTGTCTAGCAAGTGATTGGCGTACCCTTTCGAAGATGCCAGGTGTTCCACGAACGGTTGCAGCGGTTACTAAAGTTTTGTAATGAGGCCCTCATCTGAGTCAACTGGAGTCTTGTAAACGAGCGCCTTGAGATGTCCCCAAAAGCAAAACTCGATACTTGATTAATCTAATGAACCTGCTGGCCAAGAGTATAGCTCCGTTTGTCCAATCCATCGGAGGTCAAAAATGACAATGAGGTAATTACGCACATTATTTGCGAAATAGGCTGGATCCCTATCGTGCTGAAACTATCTAAATTTTTCATTTCCAACCAAACGTTGCAACGCAGAAAAATGCTTCTTTGTATGTATTTTAACTACCTTCAGGGACACCCTGTATACATGCATATAAAAAATTAGACTATTTGGCGTTTGAAGGAAAAAGAGTCTTGACTGGAAAATGTAGCATTAAAATGTGAAATGAACATCGTCATAAATATTTTGTCTCAGCTGAAAAGTACAAAATCTTAAACTATTAATTTGGCCTAATTAGTAATACCTCAATTTAAGTATACTAATAATTAATTAGTTAAATTATATGCAATTTTGATAACATTGTTTAATATTTAAATAGACTACTTTTCCCAGAAAAACTGAAGCGAAAAAATGTATTTTGTCTAGCATTGATGTATATAGCAATTTTTGGCTTAGGGGTGGGTCCCCGCCATGTCCAGTACTGAAAATGGTAGATGGCTAAAATGTGAAGGTCAATAGTTCTGATCTGCCGCGCGGGTGTCAATCTAACGGTTTTCAGTCTTGGCCAGGTTTTTTTCTCTCTCTGCCGCTCGCGTGACTGGTGGCGGTGGTTGAGCGAGTTACGTGTTTTTTGAATTCGGTTGCCGACTTCTAGAAGTTTCGGCTCTTAGGTTTGTTGCTTTTGCCGGCTGGCTGGGTGCCAGCTGTGTTTGTTTTGAGTGTGATAGGTCGGAGTAGGAGAATATTTTCAGCGGAAAAAGGTCGGGCAAGGCTTACAATCTTCCGGATACAGGTATTTCTTTTTCGGGCAAGGTAAGTCCGTTCTTTTTTGGAATATATTAGTTTTAAAGGCGTCAGCTCTGGAGTCGAGGCAATAGTTCCATGCATTCAACGGTGCACGTACGTGATATCCAGTGGGATCCGAAATACTTCATTAGGGAAGAGCACTCGCTAGAAGAACAGGTTCGGTATGCTTTCGACAATGGCGCGGAGAAAGTATGCATTTTTTTTAGTGCTGGGTCGGGTCATCTACCTCGGAATCGCCCAAAGCTATTGAAAGAAGAAATTGACAGGATTGTGGGAACCCAGGGGAAGATCCTCGGCGTGCGGTTCACTAGGAACAACAAACTCTTAATAGAGACAAACGACGTTGATAGTGCTTGCGCTTTAGCATGTACTACCTCCTTTTTGAATGTAGAAGTTTCTGCGTATATCCCGTACGAAACCATCACATCCAAATTTGCAATCCACAATATAGACCCGGACACCCCATTAGACGAACTGGGGACCGAACTGCAACAAGAAAATGGCATCAAGTTAAAAGAGCTCAGACGCTTCACACGGAATACAGGGCCATCCATCATACCCTCTGAAACCGTCCTGGTGACTATTTTTGGGACCACAATCCCCGACGAAGTAAAGTTTTTTTTATATGCGTGAAAAAATAAAAGTTTTTATCGATCGACCTCGGCAATGCAAAACCTGTTGGCGATACGACCACGTGACTTCCAAATGTGTGGCTACGATAACATGTAGCAAATGCGGAGAGGGCCATTCCAGTAATACTTGCACGACTGAGAAAAAACCATGGCCCAACTGCGGAGACAACCACGAAGCAACAGATCCGGTATGCAAAGCCCGTAGGGAAGAGATGGCCATCCTACAACTTAAAGCAAACTCTCATTTAACAATTGCGGAAGCGCGCCGTAAATACAAGTCGAAACCGGTGGGGGGGAGCTATGCCTCGGCCACCCTGTCTTCCTGCCGGGAATCGGCACAGTTTATCACTAAAAAAGAACTAGAATCCACGTTAGAGAACTTTTTTCAAAAATCCCACGAATCGCTACTCCTATGCTTACAACAACAAGCCAACCTTATGCTTGCTGCGATGAAAGATATGGTTCAGGGTATCACCTCTCTAGTGGCGAAGACCATGCCAAGTACGGAACCTCTCGCCACATTGGAAAATACAGAGCCGCTAGAACTGCCCATGGACTTTCCAGTTCTATCGGAAACTCCAGTTTCCTCCTCAAACTCTTCAAAAAGGCTGGCTTTGAGCAGCTCGTCTCGTTTTTCTGCCTCTTCTATGGGACGCGGAAAGAAGTTTCAAGACACCGGCCCGGGGAAGCCGGCGGGGACGGGTAGTCCCACTTAGCAAGAGCTAAAGTAGGTTTTTTTTTTTTTTTTTTTTTTCCCTCCCTTCTTTCAGGTCTCCCCTCTCTCATTCCGCCAGAAATGGACAGTCTCTCCCCCTTCTTGTTAACTCAGTGGAATGCCAGGGGTCTGCGCCCTAAGCGTCATTGGCTGAAATGGGCTCCTTTCGCCGACTCTCGGATCTTAGTGGTTCAAGAGACTTTCTTGGACGCTGACTCTCCTTTTTCCATTCCCCGAAAGGTAATCTACCGCCAGGATAGGCCAGGCCGTGGAGGTGGCCTCCTCATTGCGGTCGACCGGAATGTGCCTTCTTCTTCTATCTCCTTGCCGCCTCCTATCCCCCCGGGGGTTGAGGCAATGGTGGTTAAAGTTCGTCTTGGGAAGCTCTGGCTGCATATAGCCAACCTATATTGTCCCGATGGTACGATTTCTGAACACTGGCTTCAATCCCTTCTCAGCTTCCTTCCCAATCCGTTCGTAATCGTCGGTGATTTTAACCAGAAGCATCGTCTTTGGGGCAACGTAAGCAACTCCTCTGGTTCGGAAGAAATTGCTAGTTGGTACATGAACAATAATGTGTGCCTCCTCAACGACCGATACGCCACCCATGTGGCTCCTTCAGGACAGGTATCCCTAATTGATCTGACCTTTGTAAGCTCCGATCTGTACTTGGACAGTCTCTGCAATGTCCACCCAGACCTGTTTGAGTCTGACCATTATCCCATAGTGATCCAGCTCCCATTCCGGCCGCTGTTGCGCCGTCGTGTTTTCATCACGGACTGGAAAGCTGTAGAGACCCAACTCAACCAAGCGATCGCTTCCCAGGACGTGTTAACAATCGGGGACTTGGAACAAGGCTATAACGAAGCGGTGACGCTCCATTCGACGAGCATCAGTGTCCCGGCGAGGAAGAATCCTGCATGGTGGGATCCGCAATGTGCTTGGTTGCTGGGACAAAAGAGGAAGTTCCTCCGCTTGGCCCGGACGCACCTGTCTCGGGACCACTGGATTGAATATAAGAAGTTTTCTTCCCGCCTCCGCCGTCGGATTCGTTCTCAGTCTCGGCAATACTGGAGTAACTTGTGCAACAACAAGTCTGGTGGCGGCCTGTATCCAATAATAAAAGCACTGGCGCGTAGGCGTCCTGGGGACGACTCCCACCTTATACTGGAACATGAGTCGAGACTTTTCCCGGACCGCGAAGACCAGGCTCAAATTTTTGCCTCCTACTATGGGGATCGCAGCTGGTTAGAAGCTATCCCGTATGCCCTCAATCAGCAGGACGACAGATGGGACAAGGCGTTCTCGATCGAGGAACTGAATAGGGCCATCCAGAAATCTAGAAACTCAACTCCTGGCGAAGATGGTATCTCAGCTGCTCGTTTCAAGGCCCTCATCCCTTCTGGTAGGGCCAAACTCCTGGAGACCTTTAACGATCTGCTGTGCTCCGGAAAGGTCCCAAAGAGCTGGACGTCGGCGATCATTCTGCCCATCTGGAAATGTGGGCGGCCTAAGTCGCAAGTGGCGTCCTACCGACCAATCTCTCTCACGTCGACGGGTTGCAAAATCATGGAGCGAATGATTTTGGCCAGGCTTCTGGATCACGTAACGAGCAAACAGATCTTTCATCCCCGACATTTTGGCTTTCTGCCAAATAGCGATTGTCCCAGAGCTCTTCGGGTATTTTGGAAAGACGTTCAAGAGGCCAGGCGGCAAGGGGATTTTATTGTTGCCGTTAAACTGGATATCCACTCAGCATACGACTCGGTGTGGCGGGACGCCTTGATCTACAAGATGGCCGTGGTAGGCATCGGGGGGTTGGTCGGAAGGTGGATTGCCAACTGGCTTTCCGTCCGGTCAATAAAGGTTCGGTGGCGAGGTATCTATTCTCACCCGGTGCAATCTCTCAAGGGGGTCCCTCAGGGGACGGTGCTCTCCCCTCTCCTGTTTATGCTCTATATGTGGGATATTTTCGAAGTCTTCGACCCCGAAGTCCGGGTTATAGTATACGTTGACGACGTGGTCGCCTACAGTAATAACAAAGACCCTCATAAAGCAATCAACTTACTACAAGAGGCCCTGCAACGACTGAAGCAATGGTGTACGCACTGGAAACTTTCTCTCCGGCCAGACAAATGCGAAGCCATAAATTTCTCTCGAAACCGTAGGGTCCCTTTGCAGCAGATTAGGATACATGGCTCGTCAATCCCCTGGAGTAGATCAATGAAAATGCTGGGGTGCAGGTTTTCATCACACCTCTCGTTTAAGGACCATATTGCAGACGTTCGCGTAAAGTGTGCAAAGCGGCTTAATTTATTAAAAGGACTTTCTTCCCCCCTTTGGGGAGCGCGGACCGTTGACCTCTTAGCGCTAGTAAATTCAATCATTCGGGGTACTATCGAATACGCTAGTCCGATCTACCAACATACGGCTGCGACGGACTTAAAAAAATTGGACATTATCTATAACGCCGCTCTGCGTTTTGCTCTGGGGGTCCCCAGGTGGACCCCGCTCCCCAAGCTTTACCGGGAATCGGGGCAGTGCCCGCTCTCTTTTCGCCGTGGTTACCTCTCGTCTTCCTTCCTTCTCCGTAGCTGTCCGGCGGGAAACTTTGGTCGGTATACCGACACAGAGGACATCTTCGAGGAAAGTAGCTGGAGCCTGTAACACGCTACTGTCTCCTCCCGTAGCCTCATCCAAAAGGTCTGGCCCTGTTCCAGCGCCCTGGAAACGATAGAAATAATCACCGAAGGTCTCCCTTTCCACGACAGGGGGCTCCCGCTCCGGGACGTCAAA
The DNA here is from genome assembly GCA_038373885.1 of Cheiracanthium punctorium. Lineage (NCBI taxonomy): Eukaryota > Metazoa > Arthropoda > Arachnida > Araneae > Cheiracanthiidae > Cheiracanthium > Cheiracanthium punctorium. The sequence goes on along the minus strand of JAWZYV010012698.1, from coordinate 211,636 downwards.
AACAGTTTCAGGGACTTCGTGTATACCAACTTCCCGTCTTGGCAAATTATTGCCACCGACGCAGGGGCGGCCCTAGGGCCGGACAAACCGGACCCCTGTCCGGGGCGGCAAATTTTAGGGGCGGCATTTTGGCTCGAATTTAAAAAATACATTTTGTATTAGCAAAGGAATTCCGAAAGATAAAAAAATATTCCGAAGAATATCATTCTATATAACTTTACTAACTGATGTATCCATCCGTCATTGATGGGTTTTTACTAACCGCGCGAAATTTTGTTTGCATTGTAAGAGTACAAAAATCTGGAGTGACTCCACTCGACTTTCCGAACACTTACGATTAAGATCATTACCAAGCACTTAAATAAATTTTAATCGATGAATAATTCAAACATATATACCAAATTGAAACTCAATCGAATGCACCGTTTAAACGCTTGCCCACTTTCAAGAATTTCTCCCCATATGCCATTATGCCATAACATAAAAGAAGTTTTGTCGTAGCCCTTTAGGAGAACTATAAGTCCTATACACACCAAAATCAATACCGGTCTTGCAACGGTGGTTTATAACATGTATACCCAATTTGAGCTCAATCGAATCTACCGTTTAAACGCTAGCGCACTTTCAAGAAATTCCCCCCATAGGCCATAATGTAAAAGAAATCTTTGTCGTAGCCCTGTAGAAAAACTAAAGTCCTATACACACCAAAATCAATACCGGTCTTGCAACGGTGGTTTATAACATGTATACCCAATTTGAACTCAATCGAATCTACCGTTTAAACGCTAGCGCACTTTCAAGAAATTCCCCCCATAGGCCATAATGTAAAAGAAATCTTGGTCGTAGCCCTGTAGAGAAACTATAAGTCCTATACACACCAAAATCAATACCGGTCTTGCAACGGTGGTTTATAACATATATACCCAATTTGAGCTCAATCGAATCTACCGTTTAAACGCTAGCGCACTTTCAAGAAATTCCCCTCATAGGCCATAATGTAAAAGAAATCTTTGTCGTAGCCCTGTAGAAAAACTATATGTCCTATACACACCAAAATCAATACCGGTCTTGCGACGGTGGTTTATGACATATATATCCAATTTGAGCTCAATCGAATGCTCCGTTCAGGAGCTATCGTGTTCAGTCACATACACACAAACACACATACACACACACAAACATACACACATACATACATACATCTCGTAAAAATAGCATAAATGGATTCAGAAGCCCTCAAAACGTGTAAAAACACCAAAATCTCGAAGTCGAATTTTTTCATGATTACAATACTTTCCTTACATGGTACATGTTCGGAAAGTAAAAAACGGAATTAGCATACTGGCAGAAATATAGAAAGCAAAGTTATAACTCTTGTGCATTGTTTAAAGATTACAGGTTAGAGAGTAACAAATTACTGAGACAAACTGTCAATAGAGAAAATATTTTACATTCAAAATTAACGTTTTCTTTTAGTGGATGAGCTTCCTACATCAAAAAGTCATTTAAACGTGCAAAAGAAGATGCTAGTAATGAATATGAAACTGAAAAGAGAATACCTGGAAAATGCTTTGTAATAGCAAGTAGCCTATATTTAACACTGCAACATCTGATTGAATTATATTTTGATGATTTTACTTGATGCGCAGAGAACTTTATCAAAGTTTACGTCATACCTCAAAAGTAATTCAAATTTGTAGAAAATTAAAAACCTGTAATTTTAATTTACTAACCGCCTACTTTTTAACAAAATTTCGTTTCATTCCCTTTTGTCTGACCAGTAGTTGTTTTCACGAAGTGGTCACACAAAATTTTCTCAAAATAATATATAAATATATATTTAATTAGGAAGAATTCAAACAATGTTATTTAACTCAATCTCCTCGTCAGTAACTGAATTTTGTTCTAACTTTAGAAATTTTAATATTATGTCTGAAAATGTTTGCACAATTTTCTCAAAATTAAAAAAAAATAATAATAATTAAAAAAAAGAAATCGACGTAATTTGTATAAGTCGAACAGCCACTTTTGTATTACCTCCAGACGCCTTAAAGTGACACCCCCCCCCTCTCTCCCCGCCCCCTAAAAAAGAAAAAAAAATTGAATGCAACTTTTACAGACCCTTTCAATTTATTCAAATCTTTAAAAAATTTCGATGATGCTTTGTTAGCCATCATATGACCTAATTTCCTTCTGTTCTCTTAATCCGTTTTTGATGGATGCCAGAACAAACTTTTTAAACGATTTTTACAAAATCTCAAAGTGTATGAATTACTTGAAACAATTTTGGTATCTATTGTTTCAATTAACTTATTCAATATAGTTCCAAATTTCATTCTATTCCATCGAGCCATTTTTTAACAAAGGGCGAACATACATTTACACACGGTTTTCAAACTCAAACCTTTTAAACGAATTAGAAAAATTTTAGTACCTGCAGTTTAAATTAAGTTGCCACTTTTGGTGTTGCTATAAAATTAATTTCATTCGCTTCAGTTGTTTATATGTGATTTGCAGACAAATATTTACTCATTTTGCATAGATTTTTCACAAGGTTTCCAGTTGGATTCAAATTACACTTTGTTAATGAAATTCAACAAGCCAAATACTATCCCATATTTCTAGATTGCATTCCTGATAGCAAAAAAATGGAACAAATCGCATTCTTGGTAAGGTATAAAGTTATTGACAAATCTAGTTCCAATGAGGCTACCGTTAAAGTTGATGAAAGAATTTTAAGTTTTTGTTTCAGTGATTTGGCTACAGGATTATTTAACTCTCTCAAACAGTTCATGTTCGTATGATCTATTATTATTTGGTATAAAATCTTCAATTCCATGAATCCATTAAGAAAGCTATTGCAGTCAAAAGACAACCATCTGTTCTAGAACTCTTAAGAAACTGTAAAGATTTTTTTGTAAGGATCTTCGATTGGATGTGATTTTAAATGAAATGTTCTGTTATGCAAGAGAACTGACCGACGAGATAGTATTCTGGATAACACTGAGTTTAAGCAGCCGCGTAACCTATTAATTTAGATTGCGAATCACGAGATAACCTGGGGAAAGATCCTAAATTAAAATTTAAGATAGTTTTAATTTTTTACAGTAAACAAAGCGATTAATACCTAACAGTGCAGATTTAATTTAATAAGTACCCAATGTAATTATTTTACATTTTTGCACGGCATAAAGGAGTTAAAAGACACTCCTAAAAAGTATTATTAAACATCGTAACACAGTGTAACAGTGTTAACACTGTTTATAGTGTAAACAATTGGAGTTAATACTGACCGATGGGGAATCGGAAAATATAAACGCTCTTGATCTAGTAAATGAAATAGTGTCAGTTACGGCCCTATTAGGCAAAAATTAAAGCCCAATTGAAATTTTAAAGCTAATTTCAACGCTAGATTTTACACGCACATCTTGGTATTGCTTCGAGAATTTCGCTTTCTTTGCCGAGAAGTGTGGCAAGTGCAGAGAAGAGTTTCTCGAAATTAAAGTTAACTAAAAATTTCTTATGTTCCACAACACTTCCAGATACGTTAAATAATTTAACTACATTGGCTATCGAACATGAATTAGTTGAAAAATTGATTTAAGAGAAAAAGTCAGGAATTTTGCGAAATTAAAAGTCAGGAAAATAACTCTTGATTTTTCTCTCTTTCTTTTGGTTTTTAGCTTGCTTAATGTGTGGTTTTTAATAAATATGGTTTTTTCTTATGCTGTGTTATGTTTAAAGAGCTATTCCAGTTTTATAGGCATGAAAACAGAATCTGTAAACAATTTATTTCTTTTAATAGTACTTTTAATGGGGGGGGGCGGCATTTTATATTTTTGTCCGGAGCGGCAAAACTGTTAGGGCCGGCCCTGCACCGACGCGTCCAAAGATGATGCGAAAACGGCGATTGCGGCGGTAGACCTAGCCCGCAAAATTACTCTAGCCTACTTAGTACACCAACTAAACTCTGTCTTCACGGCCGAGGCTCAGGCGGTGTCTCTGGGGGTCAGGCTCCTCCGTGGGGATCCTGGTATTATCATTTCGGATAGTTTGTCGGTCCTGAAAGCTCTCCAGTCCTTGAACCCCAAGTCGGCCTCGGTTATCCTGGCTCTGGCGCACATCCTTTCCAGTAAGGTCAATGGACCCCTCAAATTGATTTGGGTCCCGGGTCATGCCGGTATCCCTGAAAATGAAGCTGCAGACCAGGCAGCAAAGCTGGGACCTTTTGGCACGGCCACCCATGGGGGGGTCGCGGCCGAGGACGTAAAAAGGATCCTCAAGCAAAAAATGTGGCAGGAGTATGAGCTATGGTGGCAGGAGAGCAAGTATGCTGCGGAAGGGATTCATTTGGGGAATAAAATTTATTCGCTCCCTGGCTCTCGCAGGGACGATGTTCTGAATGCCCCGCTCCGTACCCTGTCCCTTCCTACGGAGGCCCGTCTTTTTCGGTTCCGGTTGCGGGAATCTCCCCTATGCCACATTTGCTTCTCGGAAATTGGCACGGAACTGCACTATATTTTCTTTTGTCGGGGCTTTGCTGCAGAATGTGCGCTGCTGTTTTCCCGGATGCACTATGATAGCCCGTATGTGTGGTCGGAGTTCTGGGAGAAACTGATCGGTGATTCAAGGCTTCTCGATTTGTGGAGGCGTTTGTTCTTGAGGAGCGGTAGATTTTAGTCTTAGGGCGCGTTCGAGAATTCACCGGTCGTGCACCGGTAACACCGGTGCACGACCAGAGCGTTCGAAAAGGCGGAGCATGGGGCGGAGCTCTAGAAGTAACCACGTTCGAAAACGTTTCGGTCATGTAGCGGTTGTCTGCTCAGCGTGACCAGAGCGCAACCAGAATGACCCTGCTAGCGAGGTGGGTTATTCCGGTTATTAGCGTAGTGTTGCCAGCGTTTATTTTTGTTTTCTCGGCTTAGAATCCGATGTGGTGAGGATGACCGAAACCGGTTGACAACCGTGACGTCACTTAACCGAAGAATGACCGCAACCGGTAGCACCGGTGCATAACCAACCGGTGAATTCTCGAACGGGCCTATAGTTGCTCGTTTGTGTAGTGTTTCTCTTCTCCTTGGTTTATCTCCATGACGCTCGCCGGTGGATGGTCGGCGGTGTTTGTGTGGCTGATTCTTCCACGGTGTTGGATTCGAGGGATCCCTCTTCGGTGGTGTCTTCATAAAAATAAAGTTTGTTTCAAAGTCGTTCGGGTGGGTCCCGTTGTTTAAGTATTGTGGATAGGCGGAGGTAATGCCAGCCAGCCGGCCGTAGCAAAAACCTCTTACAACAAACAAACAAACTTGGCCAGTTTTCTCTACATGTTACGTGAAAACGCGTTAGAACCCTTTAAAAAGTGCTCTGCCCAAGGTAACCTGCTCCTTCCATGACAGATAGCCCATGTGCAGGTTTTCCTTAAGTGCAGTTGGCAAGGACATCCCCGTATTAAACTGAGCTCAAGTTTCGAAAATGACGCAGTGATGCCTTCACTTAATATTTGAAAAACCACCATGTCAAAAAACTCAAAATACAAATTTTCATATAACAGTTTTTGAGTTTAAATCTCTGAAAAATTACCTGTTAAAAAGAAATGTTAAACTTTAAGCGTTAAGTCCTAAAATAATTGTATTTAATCATATTCACAATAGAGTCTGGATAGTTCGAGTCTCGATTGTTCTAGTTTTCCATACATCTCAGTTGTGGAAAAAATCAGTTTAGCTCCCAAATAATGACCAATACATATGAAACAGGCAATTTTTTTTTAATTGCAGGACGAAAATTCAAATACTTGGTGCACCCGGAAGCCCTATCAGAAATCCCTCTTCCAAAGAAAGTGGTTGTATTTTTTCTGTAGATGTTCTCATAGACATTTCTGTGCAGTATTGACACGCTGCTTTGGCAATGGTGCGATACTGCTGTTCGGAAACTAGTCAACGTGTCAATACAAAACAGTTGATTATTGTATTCTGATATAATTAACCTGATCTAATCAGTAATATGATTACATGTAACTACATTTTTCATTTAAATATGTATTCAAATCACAAAAATTGATTTATTTCCATTTATCTGTTTATTAATTTGATGATTTCGATAATTCAAGACAAGCCCAGTCCCGTCTACCTCGAATATTATCGAGACTATTTCAAAATAGTTTTTCCTAATTGCGGGCACATGCCGTGACGCATTCAACACTACTACGACCGTAAGCGTTGGACAATACATTATGAGGGCTCATGTGCGTGCGCCAACATTATCCAAAATAAAAATGTGGATGACTTCTCAAAAGTTTCAAATTCATGTACAATGGTTGAAAATATTAAGCCATAAACACAGGTCTAAACAGCTAATTTAATGCGACAGTTACACGTAGAATTCAAAATATCACACACACATTCAGGCTATTTTTTTATCTGTCTTAAGTGTAAAACAAATTACTTATATTTTCAGGTTAATTATCCTTTTTTCAAACTCCAGGGTGGTGCAAGTGCGCCCCCTCCCGGCCCCCATGGTTGAACTAAACAGAAATCACAAAATCATAAAGAGACCATGGTCAGTTCTATTTACCGTTAATGAGGTATAAGAGGTTTCTGAGATAGTGAATAAGCGTACTTTTATGATGGTACGTAATAGAGAAAAAACGTAAGTAATGTTTAAAAAAATATCAGTACAAAAAATACTGTAATCTCCACTCCTCCTCTTCTTAATTATTGAATGTTCCAACATACCGAGACAGAACTAATGTGAAATCGTAAAGCTGCCGTATTCAAATTCTGCGCCTAGTTTTATAGAAACTATGTCAATTTGTACTATTTGATTTATTGTCTTCCGAAGAAATTTTGTACAACAAGCAGTTCGTGCATCATGACCACGATGAGTTTTTAGTCATGAGCATGAGTAAAGCATGATCACATTGTCCCCTTTTAAATATATAAATTTATTTGACAGAAGACCGACGATCTAAGAACACATGAAGCCGGGGTTGAGGATATCGGGATATATCATTCCCCGGGTAATTTTAGCATGAGCTTTAATATTTTTCCATCAAGCCGAATTTAAGTTTATATATGTACGGCCATAGTCGTCGACTCCATGGGGCTTGTGGGGGCTTCAGCCCCCTCAAAAATTTCGTTCCAATCTTTCTACTGTCAAATATTTATTTTTCTATATTGGTTGAAACTCTTAAGAGTGTAGTGCTACTATTTTTCGATAAGACAAAAGCCTGTGGATACGGAGCTTTTTCACAAAGAACTCCTCAAAGGCTTTTGTGAGAAGTAATCGTCTCAAATTAATTAGTCAGAAGTAGCAAAAGGTATTTCTTGACTTTGCAGATGATTAGCAGATAAAATAGCCATAAAAAGATGACCTTGAGACTGAGCGGGCGACTTTCTTGCAGAGGGTTGTTTTGTTCCTGGAGGGGTCAAGAAAAACGCAAACTTGAGGTTGTCGACAGCTTTCGGTTGAGAAGAAAGAGCAACAGCATTGTAGCTGAGGTGTCATGTTTGCTTCTGGCAGGGTTTTAATTTTGCGCCCCCTCAACACAATGTTTGGAAAGTGTTCCTCACAAGGATTACGCCCCTAGCAGTGGTATAGAGTAAGCCTCCGAAACCCCCGAACATACACTTGAAAGTTACCCCGTAGTGCGGGGGCAGGAGGGCGAAGAGACCCCCCACACAAGGAATTATTTTTTAAATGAAATTAAATATTTTGTAATTTTAATTTTACTTTCGTTTTTTTTAAAGAAACCGCAGAATATTAGAATTTATCTTAATACTTTACAGAGGATAGACAGAAGAACAGACATATATTCAGAGTGTGTCACAATTCCCTCCTGAGTTTGGAAAGCTTATTAAAAAATATATTACCAATACAGCAACAAAGTTGACTTTATTGAATAAAGAATGTTACAAGCTTTTTTTTTTCATAAATGTTCAATATGTGAACCTTTCGTGATGCGGCAGCTATCAAGTCTAAAGTCAAATTCTTAACTCCCATACTTCTTTAACTTGTCGCGATCAATGGTAGCGAATGCGGTTGTGATCCTTTGGCGTAAATGAGGCACAGGGGGCACCAACGCATGATCTTTTATATAACTCCATAAAAAAATCGCATACTTATGGTCTAGAGAGCGTGGTGGCCACGTATGAAGGCGATTGTCGTCGATTGAGCCTCGACCAATTCAACGACGTGGAAGCTGGTTATTTGTGAAAAACAAAACTTGTAATGTTTCTTTCCCCCGTAAAGTCAACTTTGATGCTGTATTGGTAATATATTTTATAAGCCTTCCAAAGCCGGAGGGGGGGGGGATTGTGACACACTCTATATGTATATATTTAGAGATACAGGAAGCCCGTTATTTGTGAAACAAAACCTGTAGTGTTCTTTTCTTCAGTATAGATAACTTGCCGTATCGGTAACCCTACAAGCAACAATTCCCAGTTTCTGCTCGGCCAACCACCGGCATTCATCGCAACTCATCGCTCACCGAAATTCGGTACTCGGCCCAGACACGGAATTCCATCTAAAAACGATGATTGTTATGTGTGCGGCAGACACTGATCGGTCCGGTACCCATAAAACGATTCTCGGAACGATATCCGGCCTGAGTTATCGGGCCACATGCCTAAATTTGATCAAAATACGCTGAACTGAAAAGAAATATCGGCCCGTATAACGGCCGAGCGGCATTCAGCCGATGAAAATTGGCGCATGCGCTCTGTTCATGCAACAATCGAGCGATGGCAACATCCGAGTATCTACCGGCAGGCGCCATGTTTGTTTTCATAAGAATGGGAGACGAAAAAAACTGAAGTTTTTTGATAGTGATTAGTCAATATTGGTACGTATAACTATCATTTGTAGCAAATTTTTGACATTTTTAATATAGTGTTAGTCTAATGTAAGTAAAGTATAAGTTCAAATATCTGTAATTATTTTTTTCTCTCTTGATACTGTTATATAACACTAATGGAATAACACTACTTTTTATTCGTATCTATTTCCTATCTTTACACGGCGTACAGTGTGTAATTGTAATAGTTCATACAGTTAATTGTTTTTTAGTTTTAAAATACACGGGTAAATTCTTCATTAACACTAATAAAAAAAATCATACTTCCGACCAAAACAAGCTTATTTGGTACTTTTGTATTTTACAGTCAGTCAGCCAAAAAGAGCGATTTCGTGTGCGTGTGGAATACTTCAGAGACATTGCTACAATGTAGTGCATTGCAATCCTTTGGCGAATAAAGTTGTTGGCGTGAATTATCGACGATAAAATAAGTACCAATTATTTGCATCCGTTGACCATAAAAAAAGGCCAAACGATGCGATTACTCGCCAAGATAGTTTCCAAAGGCATAAAGCGCAGATTCTTAGGGTTATGGAAATGAGAAGCTGTACAGCATGGATTTGATATTCAACCGACTTTTTTGTTTCGCTTTATAAACTTCGAAACCCGCGTTGATGACTTTAGATTAGCTTAGAAATAGTATACGTAAATACAGTGATTTTTTTTTTTTTTAAAGCAGACCACTTTTTTTTTTTTTTTTTTTTTTTTTTTTAAGCAGAACACTGGTTAATGATGATTTCAGAACCTGTAGATACTATAAACCAGACTGATACAGGGTGTCCCAAAAAAGGTGGTAACGGGCTTTAATTCTTTATCTATTAGAGATATGTGGGCAGTATAAATTGAAAAAATGTTCAAAATGAGGTCGGAAGTAAGACTCCGTTAAAAAAATTCCTCTCGTTAATTTTCAAAAAGTTACACTTACGTTTTTATATGACCCCCGTACAAAAAAATTCCCATGCACTAATGAGGTGATTTACAAAATTTGAGAATTTTATTTTTAAAAATTAAATTTTAAGCGTTGCATCACAACACAAACAAACTAACTCACATGAAATAATACTTCAGAGGGTTCAAAAGTTGAAAAAAGAAGGGATACTTAAAAATCCGTCTTTGGGGTCATTCTCTGCACCCTGCAGTCTGAATCATGGTAAATTCTGCAAACGCAGAGCATGAAAATTGTTATTGTTGCTTCGAAACCCCTCTGGTCAACTGCAGAGCGGGATCAGATCCTTAGTAGAAAACGATAATGGCCTTAATTGGGCAGCTTCCTTTTTATTGATCCCCAGTGAGGGGAATACCGACTTATCCCGGGTCTCCCTCCTAAATTTTGAACCAATTTCAGATGAGAGCTGAATGACCTGAGCTGGATTGGTACCCCAAAGAGATATGGATTGAACATGGAAAACATTGAAGTCATAACACATTTTTCCTGCATTAGTTCCCTACAGCGTACACGGTTTACATCAGCCTCAGTCGAAAAAGGAGCTTACCCTTCTAGGCACTGGCGAAGCAGGTGCTGCTTCCCTTTCGGTGTTCCAATGGGAACCGAGTTTAACCAACTGTTCTACTGCCGGACACATGAAAAACTTCTTTCACTTAATGTTCTGCTGTCTTTGCGAGTGCATTTGGAAAATCTTTCGAGATACCGATGTGTTGGGAATAAAAGTAGGGGTCTATTCAGATAAAACGTTTTCTAGGGAGTTGAAGTAATAAAAAAAGTAGGAAATCCCTGATATAGAAATTATGTAAATGAACATGTGAAGCAGACTTACTCTGCATTTTCTCTTCTTTGTGTAAATTAAGTTCTAAAAATTTTCTTTTTTTCTCCTAGAAGCTGCTGATAAAATAAGATGTTTGAAGATGATGCTGCAAAACTCAAAGAAAATACTTCTTTTGTAAATAATGTGTATGATATATTTTGTGTAGAATAATTTCAATAAAAATGTTTGGAATTTATTTTAAAAGTTATTATAGCAATCTTATGGTCTATGCTTTTAAAAAAAAAACTATTTTTCAAAACTGTAAGCTAGTTCCATAGGTTCCAGTGGTCAAAAATCTTTTTTAAATTGTAAGCTAATTCAAGAAAGTTCGGAAAGTCGATTTCCTATCACAAAAAAATAGTCCTGATGTGAACTACACAATTTTCTTGTATGGCTGTTAAACTTTACGCATTCTTGATGCACTCTATTTAAATGTATTGGAAACTGAAAAGCGATACTTCAATATCTCGTTAAGCTTAAGAGATATGACCAAGATGAGATTTCAACATTGAAAACTTATTCCTGGCTGAAAAATTGGCATTTTTTTTTCTTCGTCAACTTGGCGACAAACGGCGAGATTTTAAGCATGACCCAAATAGTGACCCTAGCCTGTGGATTGTAATCAAAAATGAAAGTGCAGAACCAAATGCTACGGCAGTCTTAAATACAAAATTTCAATATTTTATGGCTAATAGTTTTTATTTTTATTCGAGATACGTACTTTAGTGCCAAAATTTGTAATATTACCCCTGAATTTACCAAGATTGGGGACAGTTGGCAATATTTTGGGCATGAGCTAAACAGAGATAGTTCAGGGATTTTTAATGTGAAAGGCATGTCCATAACTTTAATGCACCGAAAGTCTTTTATATAACTCTGTATATAAACTACTCAGACAATTGGAATCAAAAAGGGAAATTCACAACTATGTTTTAAAGCAGTCCTAAATTTGAAATTTCTTCGGCTATCCCTCTTTGAGTCAATCGAATTACACAAGAACATAGTACATAAATACATGCATACGAGCAGATGTCCCTCAAATTTAATCAAACTAGATCGAAAATGCAGCATGCGTACGCACAGACATTACCAAAATACCAGTTAAAGCGAGTTCCGGGATTAAAGCCAATTACCTACACGAGGGATCTAGGCCTGTGGATGGGGTGCCCTCTGTGGGGGTCTTTCTAAGGTGTCCTAACCCGTATTTACGCTAAATTTCGGTGGAAACCACGGAAAACTCCGAACAGTTAGGTCGGCGGACGCGACCTGGTTCTGAACCACACACCTTCTGTCTTCCAGTTCAGAGCGCTATGCGCTCGGACTAGTTAAAACAAATCGAACATGTAATATACGTATATAATTTTATACGTAGATGGAGTATACGACTATAGTGAGTTAAAGTATAGTAGAGTTACGTATATAGTACCACTATATACGTAAATAGATGGAGTATACGACGTACTTACATGCATGCATATGCGTCGCGTAGTAAAAGTGTATTTCTTCTATACTGTATTGCTTCTGCACTGCATTATCATATAAGAAAAATGCGATTACAAATACATTTCAAAAATAAAAGAAATCTGTAAAACACTTGTGAATGTTATCATTCGAATTGCATCGTAGGGACGGAAAGGGTTAAATTCATGTCAAAATCACATAAGAACTTATCGAAAAGTGATACTCACCCTGGTGTTTGGCCAACCTCACGCATAAAGTGAACGGGCCGTTCCCTAAATACGTGTCCAACCCGATGAAAACTCATCGGTTAGACTACTTCGGACGTTTCCACGTTCGAGGGGACATGAACTGCGTGTATCCGAGCAGTTTCAGAGTGAACGGCCCGATTCCTTCTCATCGGCTCAAGGCTACGTGGCCGGTGAAGGCCCGAGCAAAATTGCTAGTAGGGAATATATTATTTTTTATAAGCCTTCCAAACCCGGGAGAGAATTGTGACACACCCTGTATTTATAAATCCCTGATTAGATACATCGTTGGAAAAAGCAACTAAAAATGTGTAGGGGGTTGCATTTTCGTCACGTTTTCTCCCTTTTTCTCACACAACTTCCTTAGCCTGAAACACTTGTAATAACCATTCTTCGATAAATCATTCGTAATATTTAAGCGAACTCTTTTTCGTGATGAAAGTATTATTATCCATAGTAAAAAGTTTTCAACAATTAACCAAATGCTGGGCTTGTATAAAAAAGACTCTTTTTAAACTTAAAAAAATTAACCATATTAAATTTTTGATAAATATAAGCTGAAAGCGCAAATTTAAAGTTTATTTCGAATCTCGATTTTCGAATCTTTCTGTCTAAACAGAGTTGAATTGATAGAAATGTGGCGGGACCGTTAGAAAATTGTATTAGTTTTTAGGGCTAAGCAAGATGAGTGGATAAAGAAACATCTTGAAGATTGTCTGCGGATACTCGGATTCGTTACTTTATAGTTTTGCAATCGTGAAATTTTCTAATGCGAAATAAAAGATAATTGATCCCTTTTTTTTAAATATATTGATCCAAAGCTATACCAAAGAAAGTGAAAGTTATTTTAAAAAATCAAACGCGTTTAACATAGAACCTCTTCCTTTTTTTGAAATTAAGTTTAAAAAATTGATGTGCCCCACCAGTGGCCGAGCACATAGCTCTCTCAACTAGTAAACGGAAGGTGCCTGGTTTAAATTCAGGTCGCATCCGCCTACCTAGCCTTCCGGAGATTCCCGGATTTTCTCCGAAACTTTGAGTAAATACAGTTTAGGACCCCTTAGAAAAACACCCACGGAGAGCACTCCCCTCGGAGTAGATCCCCCCGAGTTGATAATCAACGTAATCTAAAAAAAGCGAAAAACACATTATTTCTTTCATGTCTATTAAATTATATACATTTTTATGCGCTCCATTTAAACTTATTTAATTTGAAATTAAGATAGGATACTTGAAACAATTATGCAGATTTTCTGAAATGTAAAAAGAATTTTTTAATATAATGATTATAATGAAAAATGCACATTTTGGAACGTAATTACAAAATTCCTGATTCTATGGAAACTATTAAACTATTGGATAGTATTTTCTAACGCCCCCCCCCCCGTCCCAACGAATCATTCGAGCTCCCTCAAAATTTTTTATAATTCGGTGCCAGGGTGCACCGCTGCCTTTCACAACTTCTCCAGAAAAACTTCTGGCTATGTTTGCGACAAAGGATAACAGCTCAGAAAGGTTCTTCGATTTCATGACTTACATTTGACTTTGTATGTCGAGACCTTTCACTGAAATATCCCATCCAATCACCCACCTCAGACAATCAGAATATCAGAGCTTAAGGAATTAAGCCGTATTCTTCCTGTTTGAAGCTATTTCTGCCAATTCTAGCCATTTTAAACGTCGTTAGTCATATAGGTCCATTCTGCTTGTTCGTGTCTGTAGTTCTCCATTTGCATCATTAAATGTTATTTAAATTTATTTTATAATGCGCATGCTCAAACATGAGGGTATAAACGATGGTCTACGTCTTTTTAAAAGCGCAGACATTCTGCGACAGCGAAACAAAACTTCGCAGACGACTGTCTGGATGTCGACAACACAATAGGGCACCTTGACTTGATGTTACAGTTTATTCCTTTAAGGACACCTTCCCTCAAAACGAGGCAAAATCAAAATTTTGTTTTGTTATTGCAATTAGTTTATTAGTAATTTATTTTTCTCTCAGATCGAAATAATTTTTAGCCATTTCTATCCATTTTTCGCTGTGATTCTAGTCACTTTTAATCCGGCAGAGTTGCAACTAGGGATGAACACGAGATCTATCGTATCGTCTCGCGTTCCTGTCTAGCATGCGAGACTAGAACGCGAGACGAAACAGAGAAAATTTTTCGAGGCAAGACGCGAGACGAGAAAGGAAATATTTAGCAATGCGAGACGCTAGACGAGACAGAGAATTGTCTCACACGATATTTCTCACGAAAATTTCTCGTCCATAAATTTACGATACGAATTGCTTTTCAATCAGAATAGAAGTGCTGTATTTGAGGCGGTATGCCATCCCCTTCACCGTATTTTTTATTTTAAAAGGAGACGTTTATTTTGTATAATTATTTTGAACATAATGATATTTTTATTTTGTGATTTAACAACGGTGTGATATGCAAACGAAAAGGACTTTTTATAGACCGCCCAAATAGATTTCCGTACAATCTTTCTGTCAGCATTAAAAAATATAAACCTATCTTTAGAAATATAATACATATACGAAAAACCTCACTAAAGCGACGACAAACCAGGCAGCTATTTGGTCCCTGGTATTTTATTTTGCATTTTTAACCTAAAAATAATTCTAAATTCTGTAAGTGTATATCTAGCGTGAAGTCAGTTCCATAACTCGCATTAACTTTCGTATAAATCAATAGTATTCAATCTATGGATCGTGTCGTCATTCATGGGTTCTTATAGGAGCACTTTTAAGGGAATTTCTTGCATTTCAAAGAAGAGGGGAATGGTTATCTCAGTCTTTGAAATACTTTAAAACTGAAGTAATACAAGAAAGTTCACTATGTTATCAAGATGCTTATTACACCCAGTGGCGGATATACAGGTTGTGTGACGGCGATCTATAATATACATACCCTCTTTAAACTGATTCGAATGTACCATTTAAACACTAGTACGTTTTAATTGATTTGCGTTCGTAGGCCGAAATGCATAAGAATTACTTTTGCAATCCTGTGAACAAATTATTAGCACTACACACACGAAAATCTATGCAGGTCATGCGACCGTGACCTATAACATACAAGCTCAATTTGAGCTCAATCGACTGCGCCGTTTAGACACTAGTGTTAAGACAATGAGTATGGTCGATAGCCAAAGTGTGATGATACCGCGTTCGGACATACTGCGCGGCTGTCGATCTAACGGTCTACAGTTTCGGACGGTTTTCTGCAGATGCAATAGCGCACTTTCAAGCATTTCTATCCATAGACCATAATGTAAACGAATTCTTTTTTACAGCTCTTGACAACTTTCCTTTTTTGCGCCCCGAGTTTTAAGTCAGAAGACATCTGGGTTGACAAATTTTTGTGATGTCGTGTGAGTTACATAATCCCCGTGAATCAAAGTCAAGTTACTGTCAGTCAAAATGTTCCTGTAGAACTGGCGAAAATCGTATTTTTTATCTGAATGTTCCTTTTAATTACTATTTTGCCTTACTTGCCTGGCCGTAGCAACAAACTGCTAAAATGTAAGATGTAGTTATTTGTTCAAAGTAAATACAGGACTTTTACAAGCTTGAAGTTTTCCTAGTTGGCTGTATTTTTTTTTTAAAGTTAAAATCTGAAACACTTAAGAACACAGTGCGTATTTAAAATCTGAAACACAGATTTTAAATACGTACTGGTGTGCTATACATTAAAAGCATATCATAGTGCATGCTTCTTCTCTAGTTTTCTTCCCTATTTCATTAAGTTGAAAAGTGTATCATTATTCATTGTGCTGTATTTTTTTCCCTTGCTCCATAAAACACATCTTTGGATTCTAAATCTATCATTAAATCACCTACTAAAACTGTTTTACAATACATAAGTTTTACAAGCTGTTTTACAAGCATATTCCAACTATACGTCAGCATTTTAAATACTGTTTGGAATGTGCATCATAATCCATGAGTGTGCCGTGTTTGTCTTTCTTGTTCACAAACCCTTCTTCAAAATTGAAATCTATATTAAAATTGCCTACCAAAACTGTTTAAGAATCTTTCTCAGGCATATTCTAACTATACTTCACCTTTATAAATACCATTTGGAAAGTGTATCGTAATCTATGAGTGTACCATATTTGTCTTCCTGTTCCATAAAACACATCCTCGGAATTGAGATCTGTATTAAAATCGCCTTCTAAAACTGTTTTACAATTTTCGCCAGGCATATTCTAACTATACTTTTCCTTTGTAATAATCTGTCGGGTTTGCCAGTTTCTGGCCAAATTTGGAAGATATCACAGAGCTTGGGGGTTTGAAGACGTATTTTTGACACCAAACTTGGCGATCAATTATCAAAAATTGGAAACTTTTTGCGGCTTTCAAAATTTTTTTCTCCCGTTCCCTTTCGCTTTATCTGGCAATCACATCTGAAAAGTGCCTCGCCGTGACATCTAATCTAAGGCATGTAGACAAAGACAAATTATGTCGACGCTGAAAAACATGCTTGATTTTAATAGTACTGTAGTTCTAACAACGTGTGAGTGTGAGGATTCGAAACATGAAGAAACTAGTCCTTGTACTAAACAGTGAATGTCTGTCTTACACACCTTACACATTACTCTTAACATTTAAATGGAAAATAGCATCGTGTAATACTTATATGTACTGAATGAGCATAAATAAAATTATTTTGACTCTGAATTTTCTCACTTTTGTTCATTGAAGCTTTACTCGCGGATCCAGAACTGTCACTAGTAAATTATTGCCCTGTTGTGGTTAACGTGAATCATAGTACACATGATTAAGCACGCATGAGGTACTAAAACGTGATACATTCATATTTCTAATTAACAAGCTGTATCATTTTCGAGCACTTCATATTACCATCCCCCCCCACCTTCCGAAAAAAAAGTAACGAGAATGATCGGCTCATGTCGGCAATTATAAAAGAACGATATCACTTTTGGTATTAAACACGTGAACCAGTATGTGTCTTAAAATGTATTAATGTTGTCGAAATTCTCTTCAGATTCCCAACCTTTTCACTACCTTGACCAGAAATGTAGAGGGTAATTTATTCGGGGTAAAAATATGCATTAGTGTCGGGAATAAATAAATGTAATTTCTTCAAGACATAAAAATCTAACAGCTCATGGTAACTGATCTAAAAATTTCGGCGTCGAGGGGGATATATATCCCTTGCTACTCCTCTAATTTCGAATTCCTTAATTTCATTTTATTAATAGACCAACAAATTTATTTTTTCATTTACAAAAGAAAAAGAAAACAAGAAACAGTTAAAACACAAAAAAAATAATCTTCACCCTTCAAAACGTCCCTGAAACCTCGGCTCATTTAAAACTTTCATTGACACCCTTTGGAATCTCGGCTTAGACGTTTAAATAACCCAGATAATAAAAAACGATTTCTCTTCAATATCCAAAACTCCAGAGTCAGACTGACAACCGCGGGATAAGCCAAAACGCTGAGACTTTCCACTTCATCCAGAACAGTTTTTACAATCGTAAAAAGGTGGCATGTCCCAGCGGACTGTGCCCCAGAGATGTTTAAATTTTTTATTTAAAAAGTAAGCAGAAATAGGAGAAGAAATCTGTTAAAAATGCGAAAAGTTATTTTCGATCCCCAATACGTCCCTGGAATAATATAGACCCATTGAAAACTTAATTGACTTCTTTTGGAATCTCCACTTTAGAAGTTCAAGTAATCTAGCTCATGCACCCACTATTAGAAAAAATCTGATGTGTCCAACACATGACTTCCTTGCACGTCTATTAAATCAAAAATATTTTCGACGCCCTTCCTCTAAACTTATTTGTTTGAAAGAGATAAAATATCAATAATAGTAAGGTTTAGCGATTTCTAGCCAAATATTTCGATATCGCCAAGCTGAGTTCAATTTGAAAGATTTCCTTCTGACATTTTATTTGGCGATATTTCACCTAAAGCCGACAAACTTGAGATAGTTTGCGAGATTTTGGGGATAGCCAAAGTCAGGGCCGATCCCAGAAGAAAATCTTGGGGGGGTGAAGAGAGGTAAATTGCCGACTGAAAAAATAGATTTGCCGATTTAGTTCCCAAGTTGGACACCTCCCTATATTGGACCGTTTTCCGAGGAACAGAATATGCCCATAACATAGAAACAGCATAAATACTTCTTTAAGTTGTACAGTGGGAGCCTCTAAAGTTCGACTATCAGAAGATTCACATTATTTACGCATTAATGATCAATCTGGTTTTTACATTAATAAAGTGAATTTGTACATGAATAAATTGCAGAGGTCGTACGTAAAAGGCGGAATTTTCCACAAAAAGGCTCGATTATTATCACTTTGCCAAAAAAAAATCCACATTTTTGTTGGGTAGAGATGGCTACATTCCTAACTCTGTTAAAAGTAATTAAATTTTCATAAAATATTCATAACTTTTAATTTAGTCATAAAATATTCTCTCAGGAATGAAGAAAATATTTGCCTATCCATATGCGACAAAACTATCTGTCCTAGCTTGAGTTGGCGGAAATGAGTTAGTGGGGGGGGGGGGACCCTCAATGGAGTCTTTACCTTTACTTAAAAAAAGGAAAGGAAGCCATACCGAGAGCACTGTATGTAAAACACTTTCCAACACTGTCTTATTTGCGTAAATACTATTGCATACCTGCCAACTCTACTGGATTTTGATGGTTTCTCCTGGTCTCCTGATTTTGCATTAACATCTCCTGGTTTTCTTAAATTTTGAAGCTTTAATAATCGACACATTTATTCCCCATCATTTTTGAAAGATTACCGCTCTCTGGGTCTATTCATTCAATATGAACCAGTATACCATGGTATTTTGGTCCAATAATAAAGATTTGTGCTTATATTGATTACTCATTTGTGAAGGATTCTTGAAAATGTGAGAATTAGATGGCAAATCGTTTAATTGTATCATTTTTAAAGAAAGTCCCAAAATTTTACTACTTCTTTTTTGTCTAAAAAGAAGAAATTTTGTAAAATTTCGAACATTTAAGAAAAAAACTTGTGGACATAAAGAAACGTCGAAGTTTTATTCATTTTATGTTAAAAGAATTCTTCAATTTCTCTGAGCTCTTTTACAAATTCAATTTTTAGTATCACGATCACGACCTTATGTGTGATTGAAATTTCAAACATAAGTTGTTATAAAAAGCAAACTTTTCATTTTAAAAACCATAACTGTGTCGTGCCATGTCAAATTATATTTTTAAAAATTATATAAAGAATAGATGGCGAAATTTAATGTGTGAAAAGTTTTCGAAGAGTGTTTTGACTTAGTGTGTGACTTAGATAAGTAATTAGTACTTTAAGATTATGATACCACATAAATCTACTGGATTTTCTTATTTAGATGTTGGCAGGAATGCTATTGCACGACGAACAGTTAACTGTTCGCTCCCAACATAGCTAAAGACGCGACAATAGAGATTCCTCCCTTCTGTGTCCATCGTTGCTCCCCGGCGCGAGTCTTAGAATGTTTCTGCTCTGGCGACAGCCTTGCACAAGCGCATGACTGGGCCATGCCAGGGCATTCAAAGACCCATGCCGAGAAGCAACGATTTATTCAGGAGGGAGGAATTTCTGCCATTGCGTCTTAGCAACGACGGTAGTGAACAGGTTAAAGCCAACAAGAAACTAAAATATTGTGATCTATGAGTATTTTGTGAAACCTGTAGAGGTATCAACTCTACGTTCACCCATGCCGATGGACATAATGCTCTCATAAACCTCAATAATAAATACCAATTTTGTTTTGCTTGAAATGATGAACGCTTCTAAAATGCACTCTAAACATTCTCTGCCCATAAGCTGCAATGCATTAGAATTATTTTGTGTGCTCCTGTAAAAGAATTATAAATGGTACCTACATCCTTTTCAATATGGTACATGGTATGGTAATTTTCATTATTATATAAAAGTTCGATCGATGCATATTTACGGCAGTTAGAGCACGGACTTGCAGATAGACGAAAGTATAAACATTTCAAGTTCTTTGGAAAGTGTTCAAAAATAGAGACTTAAAAAGAATGTGAGGCTTGAAGGGAGGGAAAAAAAACTGGAATAAGGAAAGTAATTCTAGCTCGAAAAGTTAATTTTTGCTTTAATCTTATAAATAAAAATGAAATTCTGTTTGTTTGTTTGTTTGTTTATTTGTTTGTTTGTGGATTTGAGTTGTATACAAATCCACAAAAATGGACCTATCAGCCTGAAATTTTGCACAGATATGTAAAATAATATAGAATAAATGATAGTCCACTTTAAAACTTTGAAAGTCCACCCGTTCCCGGAATTTAAGAGATTTTTTATGTTCTCCACGCAAAAAGCTTTCCGTAATTGTAACCCCTGTAGTGAAAAAAGTGTGAAATAAGGATCGTGGTTGCCATGTGTGGCGATTTTGCCGAATAAGATGTTTTAGATTCTCAAAGTAAAAATAAAAGAATAATAATGATTTTTTTTGTTAGTTTATATTTGTAAGATTATTAATTTTTCGTAAGGTTATATTTTCGTAAGGTTATATTTTTTTTAATTATAATATCGTGTGCATGGGAAATCGGAGCAGGAATGAAATGTTTTATACGCAAAACAATAAGAATTGAAGATTTCCGAGGCTACTATGTTAAAATTTTTTAGTTTGGCGAAAAAATAAAATGGCTCAAATGCCGAGAAAGTGAGTTCTAGCGGTTTGCACAGTTTCCGGCTTGGCGAATTTACTGAGAGCTTAAGGAAACGGATTTTTGAAAACAAGTACAAAGGTTTTATTAGAATACAGCGTTAAATTTTAATGATCCCTGCGAAAATAATGCAGTTATTAAGGGATTTCAAGCGATCTATCTTCAGCATTCTCGCGATTTTGAGGAGGATTCTAACGCTTGGCGCTATTTATCGTAATTTAATCGTCTGCTATTTGGGTTATGAATACACCTGCGTATAAGTTTTTGAAATTTTCATTCAGTTGGAATTGTGCATTTTTCAGAGCAGCTTTTCTGCATCTAATGTATTACATCCAGAAAAAAGGATGTTAGAAATATCAATTTTAATTTTGTTTAATCACACTCATGAGTAATGATACACTTTCCAACTTAATGAAAGAAGGAACGAAAATAGGGAAGACCCATGGATTATAACTCTTTTTATATATAGCACTTTAGTGCGTATTTAAAAATCTGAAAGTGTGTCAGATTTTCTATGATTCTAGCGCTTGGCGCAATTTAATGAGAGGGTATTTTTAAAAACAAGCGTAGGTTATCTTATAAATAAAAATGAAATTCTGTTTGTCAATTTGTTGATTTGGGTAGTATACAATTCCACAAAAATGGACCTGTCAGCCTGAAATTTTACACAGATATGTAAAATAATATAGAATAAATGATAGTCCACTTTAAAACTTTGAAACTCCACTTAAAAACGTTTTCCTCCTGAAGGGTTCCCTTAATTTCCGTTCCCGGAATTTAAGAGATTTTTTATGTTCTTCACGCAGAAAGCTTTACGTAATATTAACCCCTGTAGTGAAAAAAGTGTGTGAAATAAGCATCTTGGTTGCCATGTGTGGCGATTTTGCCGAATAAAATGTTTTAAATTCTTAAAGTACAAATAAAAGAATAATAATGATTTTTTTAGTTTATTTTTTTAGGTTATTTTTTTTAATTATAATATCGTGTGCGCATAAGAAATGAGAGCAGGAATGAAATGTTTTATACGCAAAACAATGAGGATCGAAGATATCCGAGACTAATATGTAATTTTTTTTAGTTGGGCGAAAAATAAAATGGCTGATAGGCCGATTTTTAGAGTGTGAGTTCTAGCGGTTTGCACAGTTTTAGGCTTTTTGGCTCAATTTACTGAGAGCTTAAGGGAATAGCATTTTTGAAAACAAGTGTATAGGTTTTCTTAGAATACAGCATTAAATTTTAACTATCCGTGCAGAAATAATGCAGTTATTAGGGCATTTCAAGCGATGTAGCTTCAGAATTCTCGCCAATTGAGTACATTGATTTAACTTGGGGGAAATCCGCCAAATTTCAGAAAATCGAAATCTTCGCATTTAGTACATCGAGGTAACGATGAATAAAACATGTTATAGTTGATAATTTAAAAAATGCGGCTGTATTAAGGGATTCCACTTTTCAAATAAATGCCTGGCGGTCGAACCATTTCCCATTTTGATTGCTGCTAAGTCAATGCTTCGAATGATTCCCTGAAAAAACTCTTGCAAAATGGCGTATGCTGGCACTTTGGCGAGGCTTAGATTTGAAACTGGATTTTACTTGAGACTGGTATATACGTATAATAAGACTGGTTATAGATAAAAATGAATGTTGGTATGTGTGTAGGAGGTTGAAAAACTCCAGCACCGTTTCACCGATCACCATGAAATTTGGTTCACCTAAGTCTTTTATCATGGAGAAGGTTTTTATGCTATCCGTTTTCCTCTAACTTTTCACTAGGTGGCGCAGCAGAACGTCGAATTCTATTCCGTTTAGCCGTTTGCTATGCGAATATCGTCCAACAAATTTTGATGAAATTTGGTACACGCGAATATTAGAACACGGAGAATATTTTTCACTATCCATTTGCTGTAACTTACCTTTAAATAGTGCTGCAACGCATCAACTTCTATACCGTTCGACTGATCGGCATAAATTTTTTTATACTTACACATTTGAGAACGAAGAATATATTCTAACTGCGTTACTTTTGATGTTACTCACCACTAGATGGCACTGCAATGCATTATTATTTTACCTCGCCACTAGATGACGCTGCAGCAGGCCAAATTTTTGACCATTCAAACGGTGGCTATGAAAATCAGTATACATAGCTATTTGAACAATGAGAATATTTTGGCGTTATCCATTTTGCTATAACTCGCCACATGACGGCGCTGTAGCAAATCATTACTTTAATTAACCACTAGATGGCCCTGCAGTGTATCACTTCTTGACTGTGCGAATAATCGCTATGAAAATAGGTATACATAGATATTTGAACACGGGGAAGAGTTTGGCACGATCCATTTTCCTATAACTTGACACTAGATGTCGCGTCAACACATGAACTTCAAGACTATTCAGCCGATCGTCATGAAAATTCGTATACATCGATATCTGAATGCGAAGAATATTTTTGCCGTATCCGTTTTGCTAAAACTCGCCACTAGATTGTGCTACGCCGCATCGCCTTCTGCACCGTAAAAACGATTGCCTTGAAATTCAGTATGCATGATTATTGAACACAATATAACGCGATATCCATTTTGCTATATCTCTTTATTACAATAAATAGTAATCACAACAAATATTAATATCAAAAAGTCCATTCATTCCCGTGCGAAAAACGGGTACTTCAGCTAGTTTAAGATAAAATGGAAAATTAAGCATATATTAATTTTGAAGCTCCTAAGGTCGCGACCGCCAGTATTTGTTCTGCCATCTCTTCCTATTTTAACGGTGTGATCTATACTCTTGTATTTTATCTCTTATTATAACTTACCCATAATTTTTCTAAAATTAAATTAAATTACAAAAAAATTGGGGTTATTTCTATATGAATAATATGAAAGTAAATCATAATAAAAAGTAGTACAAATATAATCTAGATATATAGTTACCAGATCGGCGATGATCTTTTTCTTGGAAAATGGATTTGACGGAGCTCCAATAGTTTGTATGGAAATTCTCTTTCCATTATAACCGTTATTTTGCTTCTTCTTTTAGTCATTATCAAAAAACTACATATCACATTTTATGCGCTGCACTTTTTGTCGTTTTCTTTTGTTTACAACTAGTTTCGTGTTTTTGTTTACAACTGGTTTCAGTCTTCAGTCTTAAATGAACACTGCAGCAAACTTTTACTTCATTTTGTTAAATGCTAGAAAATTTTTTTATTTATTAATTTTTACCAAATTGATGTATTAATTATATCTTAAAGCTAAAAATGGTTTTCTTCTAATCAAGGTATGCTAAGGCTCCTCCAGGTATATGTTCGATCGACTTTGGCTCGGTTACTGTCCAGTTAACCGAGCTAACAGGAATAGGGGACACATTATTTTCTACTGTACAAGCGAATTTCTTTTTCCTATGCATTTCAAAGAAGCAAAGAAAATACATCTATTTCCCAGAAAAGACCGAGCTGGACCAAAGGGTGGCGACAGCCTATGGGCAGTTACGGCCTCATTGCACTACTTATTACTAATTCATACAGAGTGGTAGTTCATAGTTTGTCTCAGTGCAATATATGAGACTGGAACATTCTCGTTCTCAGTATTTCTCCCATAGACATGTGCACAGAAGACTCTTAATTAGATTACTATGGACATGTTGTAGTGTAGCGTGCAAAAAACAGATGGGGACACAATTATAGGACGAACAGGACGATTTATTTCACTGTCACAAACACATCCATAAAAACACAGGGTTACATTCACATTACATTATATTCGCGGTGTTAGGTGTGTGCTACAACCACAAGGGTCCGTTTAAACTCGCGGTACATCTCCATGCATTCTTCAACACCGTCGCTGTCTCTGCGCCTTCTCGAACTGAAAACAAAACAACTTCTGACGTATGGCGCCATCGCATGGAAAAGGGTCTGCTTGACGTCATAACAGTCTATACTCCTCCCCTCGCGGAGGAAAACTTTTCACGAGTTTGGAGGGAAAAGTTTTTACCTGAAAAACTTCAAAGTTTGTCAGTCTTCAAAGTTTGTTAAAAATAATTAATTAGGGCCGACAAATCATATTTCAGTGCCAGTTCAGTGCCATACAAAGAACAGTGCATTTTCCCAAACAAAAAATTCAATTATAACTACATATAAAAAAGTTACATAAACTTCACTAATAATCAGAAGATATGACCAAATAATACAATTATTTACAATATTAGTAGAAATATAAATTCAAACAAAACAGATAATAACATTATAATTTCTTAATTGCCTTTAATTTAGGGGAGACGACTTAAGCTGTCAGCATTTTGATGAAGTTTGCTCTTTTTATGAACAACTTCATAATTGTATGGCTGTAAAGTTAGGGCCCATCTTAAAAGTCGCGGATTCGTCCCGCTGTTTTTCCCTAACCACACTAAAGGATTATGATCCGTCTGAATAATGAATTTGTGCTGTCCATCGAGATAACACTTCAACTTTTGTACAGCATAAATTATTGCTGCACATTCCTTTTCAATCTTATATAATAAAATCCGAGAGTAAACATTGTATGTAGCTATGTAGGTAGGCAGGCAAGTTTGTGACCTCCGTTCTTCTTGCGCGCGTCTTTCGATCGCATTGCGCCGAGACGGTGGGTCGCAGACCTACCGAATTTTGCATACGGCTTCACTAGGACAGATCCTAACACGCCTCGTAGCGATTTTTTAGAAATTCGAATTAGAAAATGTTTTATTTTATGTTTTGTCCGATTTTTAGCGATTTTTCTCGCTTAATACGAATAACGTCGATAATTACACTCGCAAGAAAACGAAATTTACATCATCGGATAGAGGGGGAAATTTTCTTTTAAAAACTGTTTGTTCGGACTGTGTAACATAATTTTCAGATTTTGGGGAATTTTTCAAATAAAATTAAATTTGACGCTGACTTTCGTAAAATATTTTTAAAACTGCTGCATCTTGAATTCTATCCGTCCTAACTGTTTTATATTTCGGCAAAAGACGGAGCATACAATTCGCCCACTTTTAAAAGAAGAACGGGGGAAAAATATAAATTAGGAGATTTTTTACGAATTTTTATGTAAAGAAGGATTTTGAATACAAAAGCATGTGCTTCAAGATTTCGTTTCATATTAAGCTTGCAAATTTAGCCGTCATAGTAACTAAAACTGAATAGCTGCCAGTTGAAAAAAAATAAATAAAATTACTTTAAAATAACTGAATTTTCGCATGCGAAATTCATACGTCATTTTGATGTAACGAGTTTAAAACCCCTTTCGAAACTCAATCAGAATAACGGAGTCACAAGCAAAACATACGGCACGTACGAAATAATTCCATTTTTTATATTACGTTGCCAGAAAAAGAATTGAATGCTGTTTTTACAACAATGAATTACCCAGCATTATTTTCGATTGAGTTTTTAAACGGGACAGTTTTCGAATCGCAAGAAATATTTTGCAGTGCTAAATACGTCAATCTGACAAGAATTATGCATAAAAATGTATGGAGAGCTGTTTTAGTGACAACGATAAAGTGAAACGATTAATGTTTTTGCTAATGCGCAAATTGCAAAGAATCGCCAAACAATAAAAGACTGCATTCGTAGCAAATATCTAAACCGTTTCTTTAAATTAAGCATTAAAGATGGAAAAGCGAAAATATATTGGTATCAGTAAAAGATGGTATAATTAATAGTTAGTAGATATTACGGCAATACTAATCAAAGCACAATATACTGCATTAATAAATACTTCGTGAAACTATTCGTTTCCATTCGTTTTTCAACAGCCGTCTTACATCACAGCTAACTAAACATTAAATAATTTTAAGTCGCGTTAATATATCCCGTGGTAGTTTCTACAGAAAAGACTGTACCTGAACTTTTTTTTTCTTGGAGAATCTGTTTTGTCACAAGTAGTTATGATCACATTTTAGAAAAATGTTCTCTTCTTGCCTTGCGAAGAGCGGGTACACAGCTCTTTAATTATAAAATAAAACGGTTCTCCACATCATGTTGTATCTAAGGTATTAATGGTATAACTTAAACCTAAAAAAGAGTATGATGTAGGAATGTGACATTTTGAAAGTTAGAAATTTTTAGGAACCGTCAAGCTTTTCTTTTTCTGATCGCGAATGACACCAACATAGTTTTTTGTGTCATAATATTACAATGGTCTCAGGTCAGTACTTATACTAACTTTACGAATAAATAATGAGTAACAGCCATGAGTCTAATTATTTTGCTTATTTTTAGATTCCATATCACTGGAATCAAATCGAATTATACATGTAAGAAAAATTTTCGTTCGTACCGTGCGGAGAACGGGTACGCAGCTAGTAGTACTATAATTTTGTTCGGCGGAAGAAAACTTTCTACTTAAGTACATTATTGGATGTTCGTCGTCATTTTCTACTTGTGATAGGACAACACCAATCCCATAATTGGAGGCGTCGCACTGTACGAGGAACGGTTTTGTAAAATTTGGACTGTGCAACACTGGTCTTTCCGTTAACCTTCTTTTAAGTTCATCGAATGCAGTTTGACATGCTTCCGTCCATCTTATAACTGACATGCGACTTTTTCCTTTTAGTAGGTCGGTCAATGGTGCTGAAATCACGGAAAATTCGGGAATGTACCTTCGATAATATCCAGCCAGTCCTAGAAATGATCTAATGTGTGTTTTCGTAGAAGGAGTAGGGAAGTCTCTTATGGCATGGACTTTAACTTCCCCTGGTCTTCGTTGTCCTTGACCAACTACATGACCTAAGTACTTCACGGTCGCTTTTGCAAACTGACATTTTGATGGTTTTATATGCAACTTAGCTGTCTTCATCTTTCCGAATACATTTTTAAATGCGATATATGCTCTTCCCACGTAGAAGAAAATATGGCGACATCATCGAGATATGGCACGGAAAATTCTTCGCAAGTTTTTAACAGTCCAGCCATCAACCGGCTGAAATCATATGGAGCATTTTTTAGTCCAAACGGTAACCGTAACGGTTTGAAAATACCAAAGCTGGTACAGAAAGCAGCATAACGCTGAGCTCGTGCCGTTAATGGGATTTGCCAATAACCTCTGGTCAAATCCAGTATAGTTATATAATTTGCATTCGATACCCTTTCCACTAGTTGCTCTATATTTGGTAGTGGAAAATACTGCGTTTTAGTGACGTTGTTCAATTTCCTATAGTCAATGCAGGGTCGGGGATCTTTCCCGGGGACTTCAACTAAGATGAGCGGGTATGAAAAGTCGGATTCGCCTTCCTCAATTATTCCGAGAGTCAGCATCTTTTCTACTTCTTTCTTTAAAATTTCACTTTGTCTAGGCGACAACCGGTATGGCTTTGTACAAATTGGTTTCTCGGATTCCAATTCAATATCATGTTTAGTAAGGTTCGTACATCCTGGCTCATTTGAGAAAATGCCAGAATACTCAGATATTAGAAGTCTCAGAGTTTCACGTTCACTTTCAGAAAGTCGGGAGTTTGACTCTATGTTTTGGAAAAGTTCAGACTCTTCATTTTTACAGGAGTTCAGCTGCAAACCTGGCATTTCTTATTCATCAGCATCTGGTTCTTCCGTATATAACAAATTTATATTTTCTGGTCTTTGATAATAAGGTTTCAGCATATTGATATGATACACATGATTTTTTTCTTTGTCTGGAAATTTAACAACATAGTTTGTTTCAGATAATTGTTGGATAATTTGTCCTGGACCTACCCACTGCACGGACAATTTATTCGGCTTTGAAGGAGCCACCACAAGTACTAAGTCTCCCTTTTCAAACTTGAGTTCTGTAGCCTTTCGATCATACCATAGTTTTTGTTTTTCTTTTACGTTTTCCATTTGCTGAATTGCAAGATCTTGGCATCTCTTCATACGATTCATAAGTTCAAAGACATATTCAACTACACTACTTTCTGTCTCTTCTTCACCTTTCAACTTTTCGTAGAGAAGCATGATGGGAGTTCTTAAGTTTTTTCCATGAACCAATTCAGCTGGAGAAAATCCGGTACTATCATGAGTTACCGTTCGAAGAGCGAAAAGAGCCTGGGGTAAGATATTTTCCCAGTCTGGTCCAGATTCGAAACATAGGACTCGGAGAATTCTTTTTAGAGTTCTGTGCATTCTCTCCACTGGATTACTTTGGGGGTGATAAACGGAGCTTCGCACCACCTTTATTCCAAACCTTTCTAGAAATTCCGATGTAAGTGCACTCACGAAAGATGATCCCTGGTCGGTCTGCAATTCTTTAGGGAATCCCATGCGACTAAAAATCTGAAGTAGCACATTTACAACAGTGGTCGAACAGAGATTTTCCACAGGGATTGCATCTGGATATTTAGAAGACATGCAAATTGCAGTTATAATGTATCTGTTTCCTGAGGGTGTCACGGGCAAAGGCCCACAAGCATCAACATTTATTTTCGTAAAAATTTCTGTGATAACTGGTACGATCTTTAAAGGAGCCTTCTTCTTTTCTTGAGGTTTTCCAGCTCTTTGGCAACTGTCACAAGCCTTCACGAAATTCTCAACATCTCGGTAACAGTTGGGCCAGTAGAAACTTTTAAAGAGTGCATCTTTAGTTTTTGTTGTTCCAAGATGAGCCGCTGTTCCTTCATGACAAATTTTCATTAACTGTTCACGATACTCCTCTGGAACTACCAGCAGTCGTCTTTCAGTTCCATGTTTGTCTTCCTTCTTATAAAATAACAGTTCATTATTTAATTCAAATTTACTATTTTCCTTAACTGTAGCTAATTCCATTAGAGACTTTAATTCTGCGCTTCTACTTTGAGCGGACTTGAATTCTTCAGGTGTGATCTTCAAAAGATTAGGAGTTTCAACAAAAGGCTCCGGTGATGGTAATATACTTTTTTCTTCATCAGTGATTTCGGTTAGGTCAATGATCTCTTGACAACTTTCATTCGAGATTTCTTGCGATTTCTCATCTTCCTTTCGTAATTCTTCTTTCTTCTTAGAACGTGTTTGAACTGCGTTTATCATATGCATTTCCACATCTTTATTTTTCTTCATACTGTCGATCAATGCAGCTGTCTTATTTCCTAACAAATATTTACTTTCTTCCCATTTATACGGTTGTACTGCTGCTTTCGTTACAACATGCCCAAAACTACCTTCTAATTCTATTTCGGCTAATGGTAGACATGTAGCAGTCTCTATCAATGGTGATCTCACCCACACATATTCACCTGTAAACATATAAGGCTTCACCAACTTAGGGCAAACCAAATCTAATGTGGCTCCAGTATCGCGGAGTATGGAAACTTCTGCACCATTTACTTTACCTAAGGTGGTATAAGGAGCCATCAGGTGATCTACATCTCCGTCAGCGATATCGTTTGCAGCCACCACTTCTTTCAGTTTTGGACACTGAGGTCTAAGGTGATTATAAGAACCACACTCGTAGCATCGCGGCTGTTTTCTCTGCTCAAATTCCCTTTCTTTGTTCTTCTGTGGATCGTATTTTGTTTGATTCTTATACCTCTTGTCTTCAACCCTTAATTTTCCGTCTAACTTCCTAGAGTAGTCTGAGTTTTTCGATGATTGTCGATATCCGGTTCTTTTGAAACTATCTTTGATATTTTCATATTCGTCTATTTTATCTGCCAAGTCAAAAGGAGAAACCATTTTCATCCAGTCTTCCAGGAAATGATCTTTTATTTCTTGGGGCGCACGTCTCTTCAACTGTTCTGTAACCATTAATTCTTTCAGTTGTTCAAGCGTAGTAATCTTTAATTCAGAAGTCCATTCTTCGAAATAGCTATTTAACTCGTGAGCATAATTCCGCCATGTTTTTTCAAAACTCTTCTGATGCCTATAAAATAACTGTTTCAACCTTTCAGCATTTAATTTGTACCGCTTCAGTATCAACTCCTTAACATAGTCGTAGTCTTTAACCTTTTCTACGGGTTCTCGAGCCAACATATTCGTTACTTCACTCGGCAAAACACTAAGTAAATACGCAACCCAATCTTCTTTAGAAACTCTAGCCATTTCTGCACGACGCTCAAAATTTATTAGATAGAGTCCTATTTCATCTTTCTTTTCATCGAATTTTGGGTTAATTTTCAATAATTCTACTTTAGGACCCGTCTCACTGCCACTTGAGAAGTTGGTACACAACGTACGCGAATCGCCTGTAGAAGCACTCAATTCTAACCGTTTCATTTCTAATGCAAATTCTCTATCTTTCTCTTCTTTACGTTCAATTCTCTCTTTGTCTTCACGTTCAATTCTCTCCCTTTCTTCACGTTCAGCTTTTTCCCTTTCTTCAGATTTAATTCTATCACTTATTATCAAATTCACAAATTCTTTTACAAATTCTTCATCATAGTTCTTGCTATTTAATATCAAATTCTTTAAATCGATCATTTTAAGATCATCAGTAACCTCCTCCCCTAACTCTTGAGCAATTGTTCTTAATTCCTCTTTACGCGCCTTCGCGAGATAGGCCATTTTAATAGTTTGATTTTTTTCAAGAAATTCCTCAGCAACGATACGAATAGAATTAGGGAAAAGTTAATGCTAATTCTAACCAAATTAATTTTCTGGTTCTTCAGATGACCCACAAAAAATTTTAGTAATAAACAATGCACAAAATACTCAATTTTAAACTTTTTCTAAAAAACCACTTAATGTCTTAAAAAACTTTAAATGGCAACCATGAAAATGTTTATCATCTTTAAATTTGCCAAAATCGTATAACTTATACCGACAAAATCATAAACATTAGTAAACCAATTAAACACATAAATAATAATAAATGAACAATGTACAATATAATTATTTAATTTTACTTAATTAATATTTTACTAATGATACTACTTAAATCAAAAGCAAACTACACCCATCTACAAATTACTTTACGAAGTTTACTTCCGTTTCTAAAAAAAATGATAACAGAATTAAACACTCTTATAATATTCCCTGAGGATTTCAATTATTTTCTTCGAAAGCTGCTTAACAAACCAAAACTGTTTTTCTTTTCAAATGAAATCAAACAATATAATGCGATCAAACCATAAAGAATTTTTTTTTCAAAATTATTCAACACAAAATTCAAAACAAAATCAAACTGCGTATGAGAAAATATATTCTTTTAAACAAAACACAACCTTCATAATATTTTCTGAGAACAAAACTTTCTAATTGAAATACGTAATTTCAGTAAATACCTCTCTTTTTTCTTATGAGAGCGAAAATCAGTCTTAAATCTGAATACACAGAATAAAACTATTTAAAAGTGTTCTCAAAACTAATCAGATTCACTTCATGAAAACAGAAGGTAATTCCTATGTAAATAGCAACTCTTAATGAATCATATAATCAAGATTAATCAAAATGGTATATTCACAATAAAATAATAATTGTTTTCTTAACTCAAAATGTTCAAAAAAAATATTTTCATCTCACACTCTGCTTAGCTTTCAGGAAAACCAATATACTTATTTTAAACGATAATACAACCACTAAAACAAGTAATTATAGCATAAACACTCTTTTACTCAAATCGAAACCAAAATACATATACTTGTCTTAAACGATAATACAACCGCTAAAACAAATAATTAAATAGCATTAACACTATTTACCTTAATCGAAACCAAAATACATATACTTATCTTAAACGATAATACAACCGCTAAAATAAGCAATTAAATTGTATAAGCACAACCTGTTCCAAAACGACCCCGAAATCAAATTTAGTAACTTTAATACAAAAGCACTGTTTTAGATTAATTAAAAAGGCACTGTTTTAGAACTGGCACTTACCCACTAAAAATAATCATTTCTTAAAACACTGGTTTTCGATGCACTGGTTCAATCCGTAAAGCTGCCACCAAATGTATTCCTCATCTGTACGGTAGCGTGCAAAAAACAGATGGGGACACAAGTATAGGACGAACAGCACGATTTATTTCACTGTCACAAACACATCCATAAAAACACAGGGTTACATTCACATTACATTATATTCGCGGTGTTAAGTGTGTGCTACAACCACAAGGGTCCGTTTAAACTCGCGGTACATCTCCATGCATTCTTCAACACCGTCGCTGTCTCTGCGCCTTCTCGAACTGAAAACGAAACAACTTCTGACGTATGGCGCCATCGCATGGAGAAGGGTCTGCTCGACGTCATAACAATGTGAAATGACTATTTGTTTTGGGAAAAATGCCGAGACAGGTGTCATGGGACGTATGTGGTGTCAATTGCAGAGAGCTGATAATCGGACTTTCCCTTTTGTGTATCTAGCCACCCAGTGTGCCGAGTGCTCTTTATTCATTCCCTCTTCTTTCTTTTGACTGATGCGAATATGCAAGGAATTTCTCACTCGGTTGTATGTACTGGAAGTAGGACGTCAAAGGGACAAAAGTTAGGAAAAGTGCCGATTAAAAACTCTTGTAAATACTAGAATGAAGAATTTTGGAAATCCAGAATAGCAATTTTGCCGACTGCATTTTAAGTGGGGGGGGGTGTCTCACCCCCCACACCCCCCCGTGGGATCGGCCCTGGCCAAAGTAGTCATTGACCACAGGCTTTTAATGAATTGAATGCATCCATACACCTCAATGTATTTAAAGTCATTTGGCTCACCCTGTAAATAAATTCCCAGTCAATTGCTGTCAAAAAAGATATTGAAAACAGTTAGATATTACAATAATAGTTCTAAATACAAAAGTTCAAAATTCTACGGGTTAAAGTTTTAGAGTTATACAAAATACAAAATAATTTTTGGCGATATTTCGGCGAAACTCGTCAATGTCGACGACATTTGGCGCGATTTTAAGCATGGAGCAAACAATGACAGATTATCGCCAAATTTGGCGATATTTCGCCAAAACTCGCCAAGAACGATGAGAAATGGCGATACATTAGGCATGGACCAAATGACTGACTATCGCCAAATTTGGCGATATTTCGGCAAAACTCGCCAAGGTCGAGGACAGACGGCGAGATTTTGGTCATGTACCAAACAATGACTGTCTACAGTTGTATTATATTGAAGATGTCCATAGACATTAAAGTACTGAAATTCTTTTCGGTGGTCCTGTAAATAAACTCTCCAGTAGATTGGAACCATCAATGCACAATTAGATGTTACAACAATCTTATATATGAAATTTCATAAAAGTTTTTGAGATTTGAGAGTTGAATATGCACACACGTACACCAAAAGTCGCCAAGCTTGGCGACTTTTGGCATAGTTCTTGAGGTTGGCACGTGACCGTGGTCGGACCATTACCTAACTTATGTGGTAGGACGGTATTGTGCTTGAAATGGATGAATGCCACTAAAATTGCCATTGACCGTAATGTATTGGAAATCTTTTGAGTGTTCCTGTAGCAGAACTATAAATGATAAAGACCCTTTTTCTAATGGAGAAATTCTTTTTCTAACTCTTTACAGCATATATCACTTCTGAGTCGTTTGAAATAGCCCAATACCTCTAAAAAACGCTTTGATGAATTTCGGCCCATAGAGCGTAATGTATTTCGAATCTTTTGGGCGGTTCTGTAGATAAACTATCCTGTCGAATGGAATCGAAAGGGGAGGTGCACAACTAGATGTTACAACTATCCAAAATATGAAGTTTCGACATTCTATGCCTAATAGTTTTTGAGTTAGGCGAGTTTAATGAATTTCGGCCCATAGAGCGTAATGTATTTCGAATCTTTTGGGCGGTCCTGTACATAAACTATCCATTCGATTGCGACCAAAAGGGGAGGTGCACAACTAGATCATAGAACAATCCTAAATATCAAATCTCAACATTCTACGACCAATAGTTTTTGAGATATGCGAGTTACATACATACGTACGTACGTACAGACGGCATGGAAAAACTGGCCACAATAGACTCGCCGCTGGTCAAAATGAGTTGCAGACGCGTTAATATGATCGTGCATGCTAGCCTAAGATGAGATGCATCAAAAAAATTCTTAAAATTAAATTTAGAGGTAATCAAAATCGTTTTTTTTGTCGAAATTTGGCCCCCAAAATTTTTCGGGATCACATTACTTCCTTATACTACGTACAAGAAAGTAAAAAAGGTTTTTCTTCAAGATCATGTACACAGGGCCCTTGCTAAAGGGGGGGGGTAGGGGGAATCTACCCTCTAATACTCGCAAAATTCTGTTAAACTTGGCAAAATTAGACTCCTAATTTACAAACTTGGTAAAAAATAAATAAATAAATAAAATAACGAAAACCATAATTCATTTCTGATATGCTTGACAAAATTATACAAACCCAGTTGGCAAAATTAAAAGTTGGTAATATAATTGATAAAAAAATAAATAAGTTGGTAAAAACCGATATTTGACCTGGCAGTTTATCGACATATCTCCCCTCCTTAAATAAAGTCTTAGCAATGGCTTTGTATGTACCCCTTTATATACCCTTATATTATTCAATATACCCCTATCATACCGTCTGACTCGCGACTCCTGGACATGGGCGTCCGTCGGCACAAAATTTTCCGATGCGGGGGTGGGGGGAGGACAAAGATTGTTTCAACATATGGTTATCGTATTGAAAAAAACTAAAAAGCAGAGAAAGAACGGTATATAATAATCTAGGGGGGAGGCAAATGATCCCCTTGGCCCATGCTTCCGAAGCCCTTGCTCCTGGACAGCCCCTATGTCCGTGTGTGTGCTACATACAAAACATAAGTAAGGGTGGCTCTCACGCAACACTTATCTTACACCCTCCTCTCAGTCCGAAAAGCCGTTGATTCGGATCAGAAATATTTTAAGTTATTTGAACCGTTAGATCTTATACCGTATTTAAATATATTGACACCAATTTGTTATAATTTGTAACGAGATGTTCCAATATTATTGCATATAGTTATGCAGCTATAACGGTATGAAAATATCGTTCTGTTCCTTTAACGTTATGGTTTGATACCGTATTTAAAATGTTATTCAGCGAAATGCTATATTCTGTAACTAATTGATACTGTATCGTTATTAAATAGTTAGGTGAGTTTAACGTTATAAACTAATGGTTAGGATGAGTAACCGAATGCATTCTGTTACTTTTTGTTCAGTTTCTGAGTATAACACAAAACGGAATAACAAGTATACCATTGAATAACGTTATTCTGAATAACGTATTCATTTGCGTTCTGTAGACTTGTTACTGTACAATAACAAAATACAAAATGTAACGTAACTAATACATAACGAAAATCAAGCAGTTATTTGTACATATAAAAATTGTATAACGAATTATTTTGTTACAAGGCCGAATAACGTTACAATTTTGTTACGTTAAGTTACGGATCCCTGGTTTATTTATAACTTTAAGTCATACAAAAATAGTTTGCATTCATTTCTTTGCCTTTTCAAGTTAACGATAATATTGGAATAAATTCACTAATGCTATAGATGTTATGTTATATATACAGATTTAAAAAAAAAACAAAAAAAAAAACAGAAATATCTGTAGCTTATCCAGAGGGAGAGAGGGCTGCCAGAGCTTTTGCCCGTAACCGGGAATAGACGTTGATTTCAACGTTGAACTTATTTGCAAATAGTTAATAGTATCCTCGTTTAACAAACTTTCCAAACTTAGCTATTTTTTAAAAGTAATAACAACGACCAGAAAAGAACAGGACACCTTTTTTTTTTTTTATCAAACTTGAAGTTGGATTAAATTTAATACAATATATAAAAAAATTACTAAATTGAATATTAAAAAAAAAAAAAAAAACTCTGCTTAAGTTGCTCTTTATTTATTAAATAAAAATTTAGATTAATGAAAATAGGCTCAGATGAGGGTAATTATTACAACTTTTTACAAATTTTAACTTTGTGAATTTATAACTTTTAATTACAGGGAAACTTTTGCTTCCATTAATTTTCAGAAGTTTTGACCTTTAAAGCATATCTAGTAAAAATTTTGTTTCCGTAGAATTATTTTCTTAAGAGTAAAAATGATGGTCGTAATTATTCAAACAAAATCACATGACTGAAAAAAAATCGAGTAATTATGACCACCATCAGTGGCGGATCGATAAATATTTTTTGGGAGCGAATAAACTTTGAAAGGAGCTTATTTTACCCAAACAAAATGTACAATAAAGCACAATTTTAGTCTAAACCAATGTAAAATTTTTTGGGAGGAGCTTATAAAAAAAAGATAATTTTGCCTATCCAAAGTGTATAATTAAGCAGAATATTACCTTTCAGCAACCTTTTTCTTTCTTCCTTTTTTTTGGGGGGGGGGGGGGGTGTTGTCGGAAGCCCCATAGCCCCCTTCTCTGGATCCCATACTGACAACAACTGGGTTTATCACAACTACTTAATTTCTTTTGATACATACGCTTACAAATCCCCCCCCCCAAAAAAAAAAAACACTAAGGCTCTTTCAGTCTCCCGCCCATTCCTCGAAACAATGTCTGGATACACACTGGGAAAAAATAATCTCCAAATAAGTTCTTACCTTCTGTTTCTAAAGCAACATTAATAGTTTCAACCAGCAATGCTTCGTCTTTTTTAGAGTCTTCCGTCTTTGCTTTAAGAAAACTCTCAATATTGTGTGATTTTAACTTTTTTTTCGGCGGACCCATGGTAATTTAACAAAAATGAGGACTCGGGAAAAAAACTCGTGATGCTCTGGGAGAGAAGACATACGACTGATTACATCCTGTAAACTCTACCGGTCAATAACAAAAAAGTACTTTTCCCTACTAATTTCCAAGAAAATGTTACCCACTCATGTACCCCCCCCCCCATCCATGTAGATCCGTGTTTTTATTCCTCTCAGGGAATGGACGGAAGTCTTTTGTGAGACATCTTCCAGTGGTTGGACATGGCAGAAGGCTGAAATTTGAACTAATCACTCTTCTCGACACCAAACTGAAGAGCGACTGAATAGTTTGCGTGGACCCAGATAAGAAGAATAAACCTAATGCCTTGGCCAGACAGTGAGATAAGAAGACATCGTACATCGTGTGAGGTTCTTCCTAGGGGAGCATCCGAATCTGATACTGTATTGTCCAGTAGTCTTAAAAGAAAAAAAAAAAAAAAAAAAAAGAAGAAGAAAAGAAAAATGTACCCACTTCTCTCTCTCTCGAAGTGAGAGAAAAAGTTGCTTTGGGTTGTGACTTCACCTATTAGTTTTTATATTTTACTGTTAAGCATTTTTAACGAAAATTATACAGTATTCCTCGGTCCCCCCTAGTTAAAATATTGGGGGGGATGTGTCCCCCTGGTCTCCATAGCTTGCGATGCCCCTGGTTTTTTTTGTCGAAATCTGGCCCCCGAAATTTTTCGGGATCACATTGCTTCCTTATACTTCGAACAATGAAGTAAAAATGAATTATAGTTTAAAGAAATCTGATGTGGACAGCACATGACTCCTTGCACGTCTATTACATCAAAAATATTTTCGGCGCACTTCATTTAAACTTATCATCTAAAGATATAAAATACTGCAGTCATAGTAAGGTTCAGCGATTTCTAGCCAAATATATCGATATCACCAATCTTGGTTCAATTTGAAAGATTTGCTTCTGACACTTAATTTGGCGATTTATCACCAAAAGCCGACAAGCTTGAGATAGTTTGTGAGATTTTGGGGATAGCCAAAGTAGTAATTGACCACAGACTTTCAATGAATTGAATATATCCATGCACTTTAATGTATTTAAAGCCATTTGGTTGACCCTGTGAAGAAATTACCCAGTCGATTGCAATCAAAAAAGAGATGTACACCCTCCAAAAAAAGTATTCGAGCAAGAAAGAAATTTCCTACGTTGGTTTCGTATATTAAAAATTATTTATCATAGAATATGAATTAGGCTATGTATAAATATGAATTTCCATATGTCTATCAAGTTGTGCATTTTTCAAAAACTCAATTATTATTCGCAAATCTAAAATAGGGAATTTCTCTCTTGCTCGAATACTTTTTTTGGAGGGTGTACAATTAGACGTTACAATAGTTCTAAATACAAAATTTCAAATTTTAGAGTTATGAAAAATACGAAATAATTTTTGGCGCCAAATGTGGCAATATTTCGGCAAAACTCGCCATGGTCGACGACAAAGGGAGAGATTTCAGGCATAGATCAAACAATGACTGACTATCGCCAAATTTGGCGATATTTCGCCAAAACTTTCCGAGAACAATGATAAATGGAGATATTTTGGGCGTGGACCAAATGACTGATTGTCACCGAATTTGGCGATATTTCGGCAAAACTCTCCATGGTCAATCTCCAGTAGATTGGAACCACAAATCGAGATGCACACTTAGATATTAACACCTACAACAATCTTATTTATGAAATTTCAACATTTTACGACTAATAGTTTTTGAGATTTGAGAGTTAAATACATACACACATACACCAAACTACACTCACACTATTTATGAAATTTCAACATTTTACGACTAATAGTTTTTGAGATTTAAATACATACACACATACACCAAAAGTCGTTTGAAGTAGCTTTATACCTCTAAAATATGCTTTAATGAATTTCTTCCCATAGAGCATAATGTTTTTAAAATCTTTTGGGAGGCTCTGTACATAAACTATCCAGTTGAATGGGACCGAAAGGGAAGGTGCACAACTATACTTCGCTCTCACCTAACCTGATAACATTGGGAAGGATACAGTGGCCGATTTACAGCTTTGCTATGTTGAGCCACATGTATCACTCTGAGAATTCGCTCTTTCATTTGCTTGGTGTACTGCAGTTGGCTGTTAATCTATTACTTGGCACAGGACAGCTCCCTTACTGTATGGGGGCTTCCCACACCTCCGACTTGCTTTCTCCCTTACCAGCGGGCAATTCATCCGACGCAGTTGGGCAGTGGTCTAAAAATTGCACTATTAGCAGTACCGTACAACAATAGATAAGAATGTGGAATTGCGGGGTGGGAGAGCTTTCGCAGAATCAGGGGTTGACAGATCACTGTCAACAAAACCTGTGGTCAAGACTTGAATTTTTCGCCAAGAGTGTGAAAGTTCTAATTGGTGGAATTCATTCAATGACGATGCAAGAGCGGTTTATTGTTAACTCCTTAAATTTGCAAATGTTTAACATGCAAGCTTGTTAAACTGAGTATCATTTGAAGGATTTTACAAAAAAATAAAAACTAACGTCTTAAAATACACAAAAATGTGCGAACTATATCTTTTTGCGGATTCACACTTCATTCTACCTTTGGCAATACTGTCAGATTAGGTGCGAGTCTACTATAGATGTTACAATCCTAAATATAAAGCTT
Source organism: Cheiracanthium punctorium (assembly GCA_038373885.1). Classification (NCBI taxonomy): domain Eukaryota; kingdom Metazoa; phylum Arthropoda; class Arachnida; order Araneae; family Cheiracanthiidae; genus Cheiracanthium; species Cheiracanthium punctorium. Next base: position 171,344 of record JAWZYV010012698.1, on the reverse strand, counting down.
CAATTTTCTAAGTCTAATGGTTTTTGAGATATGTGAGTTACGTACATACATACATACGTACGTACAGACGGCATGGAAAAACTGGTCAAAATGGGTTGCAGATGCATTTATATGATAGTGCATGCTAGTGCAGGATGAGATGCATCGGAAAAATTCTTAAAATTAAATTTAGAGGTAGTCAAAATTGGTTTTTCCATCGAAATTTTTCGGGATCACATTACTTCATTATACTCCATACAAGGAAGTAAAAAATCTGATGTGGACAACACATGACTTCCTTGCACTTCTATTTAATCAATAATATTTTCAGCGCCCTTCATCTAAACTCATTTTGTTTGAAAGAGTTAAAATACTGCAGTAATACTAAGGTTTAGTTATTTCTAGCCAAATATTTGGATATCGCCAAGCTGGGTTCAATTTGAAAGATTTTCTTCTGACACTTAATTTGGCGATATTTCACCAATAGCTGACTAGCTTGAGATTTTGGGGATAGCCAAAGTAGTCACTGACCACAAACTTCAGTACATGGAGCATTTCACACACATCCAAAAAAGAAATTAAAAAAATTTAAATAAAATGTCGCCATGCAGCAGGCTGAAGCACATTTTAGCCATTTCCTGTTTCTTTCATATTATTGTAACCAAGGATACGTGTTAAATAACACAACAGTACTTACTACCCATTATCCTGGCAGCCTGCCAATATGAGCAACTTTTCACCAAGATAAATGTTGGACACATGAAATTATTAACTGTTTGGAATACGATTGGCAACAGTTTGCCAGCACATTTGATGAAAAAATAGTTTGGCAGGAATGACCGCTGTGATCACATACAAGTACCAGAAACCCTTCAACTTCTGAAATTAAGAAGTGTTTCAATAGGAATTAGTCCATATCATCCAATACTGTATTTTTATGATTGGAAATGCCACTCATTATCTATGTATATATATAAATACCGTAAGGAGAACCTTTGTGTTCCTTTTGCAGCACATTGTGTGAATGGAGGAATGTGAAATTCGGTATAGTTAAAGTTTATATGGAGTTGGTTGTGTGAATGTTACAATTTTTGTGCAATATGCTAATGCACCGTAAAAAAATTAGAGAAGTAAATTGGTGAGCAATATCTTGGACCAAGTTGGATGACGGTTACATTGTTGAATCCATTTTGAAATAACAGCATTAAGTTACAATGGTACAATAGGGTTATAATATTCCAACAAAATATGAAATTAATCGCCAGTTTAGTGAAAATATTATCGAAATACATCAGCAAACAAAGTTTTAAAAGTATTCTTTTAATGTGGCCAAGAAAAAATTGTTAGTGGGATTTATGCCGACTAATCAAAAAGTACCATAGTTTTCTACCACATATGTTAGTCTTGAAAGTTAATTGCATAGTTTTACTGATCAGAAACTTAAGTAATACAAATGGACAAGAGTCAACTGCACCCACACCAACAGCTATCAATCAAATCGAGGGGCGAGTTGAAACAGAATCCATATCTTTCTCCCCTCGAAAATATGCTATCACTGGTCTTTGCAACACCTAAAAAAACATCAGTTGGTCCAGCTTTCGCTGTAGGGGGCACCTCAAAAATATGCTACGGCTGGCAATTTGCGAGACACAAAAAAATCACTGGGTTCGGCAGTCGCTGTAGGGCCTCTGAAAATATGCTACTGCTGTCCCTTTGTGAGACCACAAGGTTCTTCTATGATTGTCCCCCTCCCTTCCATTTCGCAGCCTTGAATTAACTTCATCAGCGGTGTAACTCTGCCTTTTCTCCTTTCACCCGGTGCAGATGACCCATTTCCGTACAAAGGAACCTTTAATCAATGGAATAAGTATGAGCTTCAATTTTATGCACAGTATTGTTATTGATTGTGAAGTTTTAAACTGGAACCACATGCAGTATTAAAATTCGGATTCCAAATAAACAGATAATTCGGAGATACAACGTATTCCTGAGCTATTTTATCTTTTACTTATCTATCAAACGAAATCAATTTCCAATTATACCTACATTTGCGATGACAAGTAAGTCTGAAGGACAAACATTCGAAATAATTGGAGCATTATTGAGGCAGCCAGTTTTTCAATTGTAAGTCGCAGAAAAGTAGTGTACTATCATTCAATGGTTTGAGATTTTATAATTTCTTATTTAAATTTTATATACTTTGAAAAAGACAAACAAAATAATTGTGTTGTCTTGACGAAACCTGACCAGTATAGCAATAAAATAAATAAAAAATAAAGTAAATAAAATAAACAGGGAATTGTCAAAAAATGCATTGCCACTTTTTAAGTATGGCTTAGCTAACTTATACCTCATTTCTCCTATCGCTCATATTTTTCAAATAACTGGAAAATGAATGCATAATGGACGTATTTGTACACACTCACAGCTGACGTAGTAGAAAAAAATAAAGATACTTACGTATTATCCCGCCAAATTAATTTTTCGTCAAAAGTGCTGCCAAATCATTGCCAATCGTATTTGGAACCAGTTCAACGTTCAATACTTTTAACGAATCTTAGTATTCAGAACCAGCTCATTCAATTATTTTTTCATGAATTCTATTCAGAACTGGTTTATTTAATTTACTCACCACATCACATTCTTTAGATTGTTGTTCTATTCATTTTTTGGTTTACTGTTATTACGAGAAAAGCTTTTACAGCATTTGGTTTGCTGTTATGAGAAAAGTTTTGTAGTTATGTTACAAATCTGGTAGCTACTGAGAAATGAGGAGGATGCAGTCAAATATTTCAGGAGTATAAAGTATAATTTCCTCAGAAAAAAAAATGTCATAACCACCCTATGATGACATCTCTTAAAACAGATTATTATGGCAATGCTATGTTAAAGGGTGTGACAAAACTTCCATCAGAAAAGATACTTGGCTGGAAGGTGGCAAAGTTTCTATTTTAACAGCCTTATGTTTCACTTACTGCTGGACTCAAGAACTAACATCTATTAACTGTTGTAAAAGCCAATTGAATATCGGCAATAACACTGTCATTGACTGGAATAATTACTTGAGAAGTTCGCACCCATTTTCTGGCAAGGGAAAATAAAAAAAAAATTGGTGGCCCCAATAAAATTGTTGAAATCGATGAAAGCCTGTTTACTAAAAGAAAGAATGCTTGTGGACGAATTTCCCCCCAAACAGTGGCTCTTTAGAGATATTTGTAAAAAGACAAACTAATGTTTCATCATAAAAGTAGCAAATAGAAAAGCTGCAACTGTTTTAGAAGGAATAAAAAATATTTATGAAGGTTCAACTATATATTCAGACTCTTTGAAAGGGTACCAAAACAACAGATGTAAGAGCCGCTAATTTCCATCATTTTAAAGTTAATAATAGATATAATTTTATCAAGCCTATTACTGGAGTACATACTCAGGATATGGAATGTCTATGGAAATCTGCAAAATGGTATTAAAAAAAAAAAAAAAAAGGAATCAATGCCCCTATCTGTCAGAGTTTGTGGAGATGCATCAAAACAAAGATAAATTTGTTGGTATAAAGAACAGCAAGATATAAGGCGGCAAAGCTGGCAGCTAGTATGGTAAAATCTTGTTATTTGTTAGTTAAAAAGTAGTGACTTTCATAAGTTTTTAAACGAGATGAAATCATGCAGTAAAAAGTTAATCAGTCAAATTCATTTAACAAAATTTTTAGAATTAAGAGTAATTTTCTGCCCTTGAAGTTTGTGTTCCAAAAAAGATTTCACTATATTAAAGTACTCTTTATAATAGTTTAAAGTCTTGCAATGGCTTATTTGTAAAATATTAGAAGTACTTTACATAGAACGATTATAAAACTTTAGTTAATCATTCTTTCCTTCAAGACAAAATTTGTAAAATGCAGTCTTTCAGTCCAAAATTCGAACAAGAATCATGTAGTTATTTGCTTGGTTCTTGTATATTATCCTGGAGGTCGATTTTACACAAACATAATCTGGGCACATGAAATTACTGATGGTTTTAGGATACAACTGTTTGCCAGCTCATTTTACAAAAAATTTGGCAGAAATGACCGCCGGGATAATACGCAAGTACCATTTGCTTTTTAAATTTATTACAAACAAAAACTTTCTGTTGTGAATAAATAACCAAGCTCATTACCCAGGAATTAAGTATTGGTTCTAGGTTATTTAAAAATTGCTCAAACTGAAAACAAGCCCAAATGCAAAACTTGCAAAAGGATCAGTTGCACTCGCACACATTTTTCACCATCATACAAAAGAATTTTAATACATCCAATTACGAACTGACTGGATTGGGAAGAACTTTTGAATTTTAAAAAAAAAAAAAAAAAAAAAAAAAAAAAAAAAAACACGCCACGACACAATACTTTAAATAACAAACATTTATTCAAAAAGCAACATTAATACAGAGAAATGTACATCAGAACTATAAATACCTGGTTTTTAAGAAAAGTCCAGAGCTGCGCTTTAGAGTTCAAAATTTACAAAAAACAGTTCAATACATATTAAGAGTCACTAGTTACTTCTTGTCATCACTCTGAGCCATCGTGATGGGTATCACACGTTCATTGCTGGGTGGAGCTTCAAGGGCTTTCTTCGGCGCTTCAATGGTGAGAACACCGTTAGGACTCCAGGAAGATTTGACAGTCTCAACTTCTGTTCCTTCGGGCAACAGATAACGGCGAGTGAATTCTCTCTGGATAAAGCCATGCTCGTCGGATTTCTCTTCGTGCTTACCATGGATCACAACAAAGTTGTCGACAACCTTCACCTCTACTTCGTCCGGCTTGAAGTGACTCACGTTCAGCATGACTTGGAATTTGTCTTTGTCATTTTTGACTTCGGATTGACCAGAAGACTGCACGGAAGCTTGAGTTCTTGGGCGAAGGAGATAGCCACGGTACATAACGGGAGGATGCAAATCGCTGTCAAGTAGTCCAGTTCCGAAATGTTGATCCAAGATGCTGGAAGGATAATCCCATGAATCCCACCAGCTTCTACCGAAGAAGGATGGCATTAAAGAGCGTGAAAAAGCCATGACTAGCAATCAAGTATCACTGCACTTCACAAGATAAAATCAATGTGTGAGAAGATGTTGTTACACAACAACTAGAATTCACAGCAATAAACTCAGAGTACACCAAACGTTCGCTTATAACTCACGAGTTTTTTAACTATTCGAATAATCTGCTACACTCCTATGTTCTGAAGGGTATTTATACACCTATGGAAATTTCCAGATCAGAAAATTGTAGTTATTTACAGAATGTTCTAGTGTTTCCATAGCAACAGTAAAAATATTGCTTCTCATTGGTTCAGGAACTCTGACGTAGACGTCTACGTCATGATAATTCGCCTTTCGATTCTAGTAATTTCTAGAAGTTAGAAAAAGTGAATACTCGATTCTTATCGATTCACGAAGTCATTCTAGGAATTATTCCAAATTAGATATTTCACCACCACATGACTCGTTCTCGGAACTGTTGATTGTGCCGAAATATAAATAAATAAATAAAAAAAACCATTGCGTAAGACTTTCTTTAAAAAAAAGATAGGCGATATTTTTTCTGGAAATAATAAAAACAATTTACGAATTCATGGACCGGAAACCTAGTTTTTAAGAGTTTCATAGAACAGTGATATGTATAAATATTCTGTTCACAGTTTTTTAAAGCTATACCATCAGGTATTTTTTTCAAAAATCGGATGACTTATTTGCACTGCTATTCAAATGTTTTGTTTATCATTAAACTTTATTTCTACCACCTCTTTTACATGTAGCTTAACGCCATATTTACTTTTAATTTAGTTAGCAGATTATTTACTGCAATTCCAAAGTGCTGGATAACTTAGTGAATTATAAAATGCACTGGGTTAAAATGTATTAGTTGTCCTTAAGAATATTTTCAAAATGTTATTTGATTTCCAATGATTCCATTCCTTAAAGCCAATTCTAACGAATTATTTTCATTTAGTGAGTTGATTGCAAATTTTAGGGTCAGACAGGGTAAATGAGGTGTCGAATGTATTGCCGTGTTACCGTTTTAGGTCAGTATACATTACAATGGGAGTGTCAGGCAGGAGAGACTTAAATAATGATTGACTTCAGATAAACTTTACCCCCAGTGTTGTTGATTTTCTAAGCATTAGGGTAACTCTGACTAATGTGACTTCTGGATTAAGCATAATTTTCAATAGGGTGCATGTTATTGTAACAACATACATTAAATATATGTGTTACTGTGAAAGACCAAAATCTGGAGAATGTTGTCATTCACATAGTTACTTGGTGTATGCAAAAAATAACCTGCCAAATATCCTTATTTCTGATTTACACTGGCAAATGACAGTATTCACCATGCACTAATGGTGAATGTTGAATATGGCAGAGATTTTTATTTTGTTCTCATTATTTCAGGTACGATAAACAGGGTTCGCACTAGACCGCGGGATTGCGCGATTCCCGCAATGCCACATTAAATCCCACTCAAAAAAATAACATTCACGGGAAAAGCCCACATGCTGGGTTGTTCAATTTTGATGTTGCAGCAAAATATTTAATGGGATAAAGAATCAAAGATATCATTAAATTGTATTGTTATCAAAATCATTTGTGTATTACATTGTTAATTTTGATATTTATAATCTGCTGAGCTCATTCTAGGCGGGGTCAGTGGGGTGCCACGCCCCAATGCCCTTAAAAAAAAAAAAAAAATCGTTAGCTCCCCGATGATGAAAAACTAGACACACTCTTTTGCCGCAAATTTTTTTTAATCTCTAAAAGTTTGTTTGACCCTTTTATTTGTTCAACTGTTTTTAGTTTGCTCACACATAATGCGCTAATGATACATGATAAATGAAAGGGATGAATTTGCACAACTTTTATGCTAATAGAACTCCCGCGCCTTTTTTCCTTCTCTGGGAAGTCCGGAAGCGCTCGGGAGGCCCAGTCGGGGTTGTAGAGCAGCCGATCATGATGAGAAGGGGGGATGGAAATCAACTATGTAAAAATTCATTCATCTATAATTTTTTTATTAATGGACCGATTTTTTTGAAATTTTGGGGATCACTTTGAAATGCAAAAATTGATTCAGAGTCTAAATTTTAAAAAGACATCTTAATTTGTTCAAAAGTTAGAAATTTACTGTCAAAACATAATTTCCCCTTCCCCCATTTCTTACTTTGTGGTTTTCTTTCTAAGCTAGACGGGGAGGGAAAGATAGAATCGATGTTCTTATCTCCTTTCGGGCTATTTCAATATTGCCAGTTAAATAAGTGACCAGCTGATTGCTAATATCAACAGAATAGTTATTATGGCTGCATGATAATCCTGCAAAAAATTTTAGCTATTGTTGTCCATTTAAAAAAGTAAGAAATAAGTGGAATTTGTAGTGGAATAGACATTAAATAACTGGAATAGGTATTTATACCATTATATAGGGTTCTTTTGAACAGAAGTGTTATTAATATTTTCAAGTATTAACTATAATATTTAAATTGTTTGGACTATTCAATTAATTCTTACAGAGACAAGTGAATAATGAAAAATTAAATCAATTATTTTTATAGGTGTGATAACTTAAAAATTGAAAAAAAATTTTTTTAATGAAAATTTAAGTTTAGAACAACTTTACTTTATGAAGTGTTTCTTAATTGAGTTAAACTTTTAATGATGATTCTTGACAAGGTGATCCAATAAAGCTCTTATTAAAATCTTATGCAAAAGGTTTACTTAATTAAGCATTTTCTTGTCTGTTAGGTAAGTTTGGGGTATAAAAAGAAGCCTTAAAAATCTTTAAAGAAATATTCTTATTAATTAATTATTTATAATTTATTTTAATAAGTTAATTAACAAAGTTACTTAAAAGTAATTTAACCACTTACATAACTTAGCTTTATCAACTTAATTAATTTTATCTAATTTTTAATAAAGACTAGCAATTAATTTATTAATAAAGATTACTAATGAATTATTATTAATTTATAAATCAATAAAGCATTGTTTTACTGAATTCTTCATAGTTTTTTTTTCCGAAGTCAAAGTGCTTATAATCAGGATATGTAATGCTCTTTTTAAGAAACACAATGCTCTTTCAAAATAATGATGCCCTTTTTTAAAACCTTTGCACCCAGCCATTTTTCCTACCTAGAATGAGCTCTAATCTTAGACATTGTATTTTTGTAATGACATTATTTTTGCTTGTAAAATGTGAAAAAAAATTTTTTTTTTTGGAAACAAACAAAATTCTCATTCTCACTCAGATTTTTAAAAATCACACTTAATTTTGGAGCCAGAGTGGGAGAATCTCACCCAATTTTTTTCCCTAATGTAAACCCTGATAAAACTTCACAGGGGTGATGTACCTTTTGTCCGGCTTAACTGCGAGGCATAACCAGTTGCAGTGAGGAGAGTGGTCGTCACTACATGTAGAGGCATTTTCACTGTGGGATATGTAGCTTTAGATTCTAACGTTAGAGGGGCTACTCAATATTACTTGCCTTCTTAATAATGACAGCAGCTGTGCATGGATAAATGTTAAGCATTTAGTATTAAATTTAGCCAATGAAGTGTTTTTCCCCTTACTTTTGCATTTATACCATATATGTCAAAATATGAAAAAGCTTAAGTAACTGCACATGTAAATAAGCTTAATTCAAACAGCCCGAAAGCAGAAAGTGGGTAAAAGTGCGACATACGTCACAGAATAATTACAGTCTTTGCAGAACATTTCATCTCTTAAAAGAAAAGATATAAAATGATATGTTCTACAGAGTAATTGAAGCGATGTGCCCTTTATGCCATGCTTTCTTTCTTCACTTTTTGCACAACTTTTATACCTATTTTGCATTTTATCGTGGTCTGTTAGACTTGGACAAAATGCCTGCAGAACATTTGCAACTGTTTGAAGTTATGTAACAGAACACTGGATATAATTCTGCTCCTGGGTCAAACAGTACATTCTAAATGAGAAAAGAAAATAATACCAATAAAAAACTTAATTAAAGTTAAAATTTTTTATTTGGGAATACCTTATTCCCCCGTACATGATATATATTTCGGTTACACACATAACCATCTTCAGTCGTTTCTGGATCTCTCACTAATGGCGGCTTCTTTTTATATCTCTTCGTTCTTCTTCTTGAAAGTTCGATGAATGACGTCATCCCATGATTGGTCGATTGTATGAAGCGCATCGTTGATGCTGCCATCTGTCGTCATTATTTCTAAGCTCTCACGAATGTAGGCATATATACTATTTTTAAAGTTGGCTATTTTTTTAATATTTTTAAAATCAATGGTAATGGGCTCTTTCAAAGCAAGACGGGCCAGAGCGGTACTTTGTTTCTGGAGGTTAATGTCTTTAAAATGTTCGTTTTTTCGCTCTTTAATTTTCCTTTTTGTAACGCCGATGTAGCAATTTTCTTTATTAGTATCGTTTGACATAAAATTAATTTTATAGATCCCTGCGGTTTCGATGGGGTTGATTGGGTCTTTTTCCGATCTAATGCGCTGAAAGATTGTTTTATTAGGTTTAATTGGAATACGGAAGTTCTTTTTACTGGCGATATTAGAAAGTTTATTGGCTATCCCTCGGCTAAAAGGGATAGCGGTAGTAAAACGTGGTTTATCTTTTTGATGGTTGTCTATAACATTTAATTTACGTTGCCTAGCTTTGAAAACTTTGTCGAAAATTTCTCGAGGGTAGTGGGCGTCTTGACATTGTTTCTTTATGAAAGCAATTTCTTTTTGAAGGAGGTCGTTGTTAGAACACACTTTGAAAGCGCGGTCGATATAGGAACGAATAGCAGCAATTTTATAGTTGAAAGGGGTTTTAGATTTAAAATTTACTATATTAGTATTACAAGTAGGTTTTCGAAAAATGGTGGTCTCAATGAGATTATTGTTTCTGGTTATGTTCACATCTAAGTAATTGAGGCTATTATTGATTTCTTTTTCGTAGGTAAATTTAATGTTCGGGTCTATGGCATTAAGTTGATTGATCAAATTATTTTCTTCATTATTGTGGGTGGTAAGGATAGCGAAGATATCGTCGACAAAGCGAAGCCAAAGTTTGATGGTATTATTGTGTGTCTGTTTAATCTGTTCTTCAAGGATTCTCATTTTCCAGTCGGCAATTATTCCGGATATGGGGGAGCCCATGGGGACTCCTTTTATTTGTTGGTAGAAGTGATTATTATATTGAAAATATGAATTATTTAAAATTAGATTTATTGCACTAGTTAGGGTGTTAATTATGTCTATATCTTTAAAACTACTTTGAATTTGTTTGTTAATAATTTGGTTCATTTCCTTAATATCTATTGACGGGTATAGATTTACAACATCGAAACTTACCATAATATCGTCTTCATCAAGTTTAAAATCGCGGATGTTTTTAATGAAATCGTCGGTGGAAGTTAGAGTGCTGTTAGAGGGGGGTATAATTTCTTGCAGTATATCCTTCATATATTTTTCAAGAGTGTAGGTGGGGCCTTCACATTTGCTCACGATTGGGCGAAGGGAGGGGGGATTTTTATGATCTTTAAATTTAGCGAAAATCCGTGGGGCGAAATTAGCGGTATTGTTATAGTTCGGACCTTTCTGATCCGGCCAGGTACCATTTTTTATTAAAGTTTTTTATTAAAGCGAACTTTCAAGAAGAAGAACGAAGAGATATAAAAAGAAGCCGCCATTAGTGAGAGATCCAGAAACGACTGAAGATGGTTATGTGTGTAACCGAAATATATATCATGTACGGGGGAATAAGGTATTCCCAAATAAAAAATTTTAACTAATTAATCCGCTGTATTAAATAGTGTTTTATATGTTTTTATTATGTCTAGCCGATACCGGGCTTTTTAAGTATTTTATGTCTTGTGTTTCGACAAGCTTATCCTCTACACTTTTGGTCTTCATCTACGTGCCTTCAAGTTTTTGTGCCACCATTCAAGCACGAAAATCAATAATAAACTAAAAACTTTAATAAAAAATGGTACCTGGCCGGATCACAAAGGTCCGAACTATAACAATACCGCTAATTTCGCCCCACGGATTTTCGCTAAATTTAAAGATCATAAAAATCCCCCCTCCCTTCGCCCAATCGTGAGCAAATGTGAAGGCCCCACCTACACTCTTGAAAAATATATGAAGGATATACTGCAAGAAATTATACCCCCCTCTAACAGCACTCTAACTTCCACCGACAATTTCATTAAAAACATCCGCGATTATAAACTTGATGAAGACGATATTATGGTAAGTTTCGATGTTGTAAATCTATACCCGTCAATAGATACTAAGGAAATGAACCAAATTATTAACAAACAAATTCAAAGTAGTTTTAAAGATATAGACATAATTAACACCCTAACTAGTGCAATAAATCTAATTTTAAATAATTCATATTTTCAATATAATAATCACTTCTACCAACAAATAAAAGGAGTCCCCATGGGCTCCCCCATATCCGGAATAATTGCCGACTGGAAAATGAGAATCCTTGAAGAACAGATTAAACAGACACACAATAATACCATCAAACTTTGGTTTCGCTATGTCGACGATATCTTCGCTATCCTAACCACCCACAATAATGAAGAAAATAATTTGATCAATCAACTTAATGCCATAGACCCGAACATTAAATTTACCTACGAAAAAGAAATCAATAATAGCCTCAATTACTTAGATGTGAACATAACCAGAAACAATAATCTCATTGAGACCACCATTTTTCGAAAACCTACTTGTAATACTAATATAGTAAATTTTAAATCTAAAACCCCTTTCAACTATAAAATTGCTGCTATTCGTTCCTATATCGACCGCGCTTTCAAAGTGTGTTCTAACAACGACCTCCTTCAAAAAGAAATTGCTTTCATAAAGAAACAATGTCAAGACGCCCACTACCCTCGAGAAATTTTCGACAAAGTTTTCAAAGCTAGGCAACATAAATTAAATGTTATAGACAACCGTCAAAAAGATAAACCACGTTTTACTACCGCTATCCCTTTTAGCCGAGGGATAGCCAATAAACTTTCTAATATCGCCAGTAAAAAGAACTTCCGTATTCCAATTAAACCTAATAAAACAATCTTTCAGCGCATTAGATCGGAAAAAGACCCAATCAACCCCATCGAAACTGCAGGGATCTATAAAATTAATTTTATGTCAAACGATACTAATAAAGAAAATTGCTACATCGGCGTTACAAAAAGGAAAATTAAAGAGCGAAAAAACGAACATTTTAAAGACATTAACCTCCAGAAACAAAGTACCGCTCTGGCCCGTCTTGCTTTGAAAGAGCCCATTACCATTGATTTTAAAAATATTAAAAAAATAGCCAACTTTAAAAATAGTATATATGCCTACATTCGTGAGAGCTTAGAAATAATGACGACAGATGGCAGCATCAACGATGCGCTTCATACAATCGACCAATCATGGGATGACGTCATTCATCGAACTTTCAAGAAGAAGAACGAAGAGATATAAAAAGAAGCCGCCATTAGTGAGAGATCCAGAAACGACTGAAGATGGTTATGTGTGTAACCGAAATATATATCATGTACGGGGGAATAAGGTACTCCCCCCCCAAAAAAAAAAAAAAAAAAAAAAAAATTTAACTAATTAATCCGCCGTATTAAATAATGTTTTATATGTTTTTATTAATTAAAGTTGATTAAAATCTTATTGCAACAACTTAAACTTTTGACATTTTGAATTGAACAAGAGTCCCTTGCTTTTACAACTACATTTAGTTGTGGAACACTTCCTTTTGCAGTGACAATGTGTATGGCCTTGCCTTCCACTTCTCGAATTAGCTGCAGTTGCTTCTCTCAACGACATTTCTTGAGAAGAAATCTTATCGGTGGAAAGTAATTTTTCTTTACAAATTATGAACTGATTACGGTTATAAAGCTGCTTGAAGGTGCCATTTTTATTTGCTAGTTTATAAAAGTTGGAGTCTTCTATTTCAACAACTGCCAACATATTTCGGCCATATCTACGACCACGATCAACATCAGGGACTTCTATTCATACGGTATTACAATTTGACCAGGAGGAAATTTTTTGAGGTTTGTTACATTTTTGTTGCTTACAGTAGAAGATTCTGTTTTGCGGCCGATCTTTTTATAGAAATAAATTTGTGTTGTTCAGTGGGGCTTGATATGAAGAATACATAGAAAAATTTGTTCACGGCAAGTACACCCAAGTGTTTGCTATGGAGAACATATCTCGCTGATAATGAAACCTGGTTCAACATACTTTGACCATGTGTCACTATCTGATTTTAAGAATTTCGCTGGAAATTTACAAGAGTTTGACATGAAATCCATTGATCTTGGGACCCTCACATGCATTGGCGGTGGTGGCGAATCACCAAATTCTGGAAAGAACAAAGGTGTCATCCAAAATCTAGAAGAGACATTCTCTAATCTCTGCAATGTTGTATTTGCCAACTTCACACCAGCTAACAGCCACTCCAAAATTTGCTGTCTATCCATCTATCAGATGGTGGTGTCATATGATCTAGATTATTACACTTGACAAAAAATGCCATGGTTTGATTTGAAGTCATGCTTTACTCATTAAAATGCATGCTTCAATAATTGGGGCTGGCATAGGCAGGATTCGGATTGCAGGCAAATGAACGAGGTGAGTCCTGGGTGATGTAGTTACGATTGTGGTTGTACTAGAGAAGAGCTGCGAACATTACTGACTATTTTTCAGCAAGACTAATTCATTATAAAAATATAATTTTTGCTTTCTATATATTTGTTCCAAAAAACACAATTTTTAAATATTTATAGATTTTTAAACTATGTGCAAACCCTAGAAATTGTCGTAGCCCCTCCAAATTTTGCATATGTCTTATTCATAACAATATATACAACTCCTAAAATCTTGGGAGCCTAATAATTCGGAAAAGAATTTTTTTGGTCAATTTTTTAAAGAAGTTATATTTTCAAAAATATCTAGATTTCAAGCTCAATGCGCAACCCCAAGACGTTGTCGTAGAACATTCCAATTTTGCACATGTCTTATTTATATCAATTTACAACTTTGAGACCTCAGGAGATAAAAGATTTCAAAAAAATTTTTTTTTTCGATCCACCCTAATGTATATCTATATCAGTGGCATAGCCAAAGGGGGATGAGGGGGGTCACGAGGAATTTTTTGCCATACAGACTGTATATTATTCAGTCCCTTATCACACACACGTATACATATATGTGAGTTTCAGTAATCTAAATCTCCCCCCCCCCCCATGAAAAATTTCTGACTGCGCAACTGATATATAAAATGGATGATCAAAACACCACCAAGAATCAGTGATAGAAATAGCCATTCTCATGGGAATAAGCCAAATCACAGGACACACAGTGTGACACTATAATTTAAACATTGGAAAAAGAAAATACAGTAGACCCTCCCCCCAACCAATAACAGTCCATACAATGCAGATTCGTAGAACACAGTGAAAAATTGCAATTGTTTTCATATAACTCATTAAAAGAGACTCATACGGCATGGTAAAATGAGATAGTTGTTCTGACTTTATTATGCTTTAACTCCTGTAATTGATATAACTTTTGAATGGCAACACTGAACATCCAGGGCTGGCCCAAGGGAATGTGAATGTAGGCGATTGCCCAAGGTCCCGTGCTTATAGGGGCCCTGCACCTGGGTCTTTGCTTTTTATCACGTTAAGAGTGGAAGTTTGAAGGTCGAGTTTTTGTGCAATTTCATTTGAACGAAACCATAATTTTAAAGCAGTTTTCACCGTACTGGACAAGGGAATGTACCTACACCTTTTATCTAAACCATCATTGGCACCATAAGCCATCAAAAGAAGCTAAGGCCATATTTCATAAAAATGTGTACAAATTAAATGTTTAAAATAGTTTGCGATGATTTTTTTTTTTTTCTTAGAAAGATATTTTGAGAGTTTCATGCCTCACCAGTATGCAAATTGATGAATGGGATAAAGATTACTGTAGATCGTCCTACTCTAGGATATCATTAATTGGTCCAAGTTAGAGACACATCATTTATCCCCTTGCTAAAATAAATTTAAAAAATCTGATGTGTCCAACACATGACTTCCTTGCACGTCCATTAGATCAAAAATATTTTCGACGCACTTCCTCTAAATTTAATTGTTTGAAAGAGATAAAATATCAATAATAGTAAGGTTTAGCAATTTCTAGCCAAATATTTCGATATCGCCAAGCTGAGTTCAATTTGAAAGATTTCCTTCTGACACTTTATTTGGCGATATTTCACCAAAAGCCGACAAACTTGAGATAGTCAGCGAGATTTTGGGGATAGCCAAAGTAGTCAGTGAGCACAGACCTTCAATGAATTGAATGCATCTATACACCTCAATGTATTCAAAGTCATTTGGCTCACCATGTAAATAAATTCTCAGTCGATTGCTGTCAAAAAAGATATTGAAAACAGTTAGATATTACAATAGTTCTAAATACAAAGTTAAAAAATCTACGGGTTAAAGTTTTAGAGTTATACAAAATAGGAAATAATTTTTGGCGCCAAATTTGGCGATATTTCGGCGAAACTCGTCAATGTCGACGACATTTGGCGAGATTTTAAGCATAAACCAAACAATGACAGATTATCGCCAAATTTGGCGATATTTCGCCAAAACTCGCCAAGAACGATGACAAATGGCGATACTTTGGGCATGGACGAAATGACTGACTATCGCCAAATTTGGCGATATTTCGCCAAAACTCGCCAAGGTCGAGGACAGACGGCGAGATTTTGGGCATGTACCAAACAATGACTGTCTACAGTTGTATTATAATGAAGATGTCCATAGACATTAAGGTACTGAAATTCTTTTCGGTGGTCCTGTAAATAAACTCTCCAGTAGATTGGAACCAAAAATCGAGATGCACAACTAGATGTTACAACATTCTTATATATGAAATTTCATAATAGTTTTTGAGACTTGAGAGTTAAATATGCACACACGTACACCAAAAGTCGCCAAGCTTGGCGACTTTTGGCATAGTTCTTGAGGGAGGCACGTGACCGTGGTCGGACCATTACCTAACTTATGTGGTAGGACGGTATTGTGCTTGAAATGGATGAATGCCCCTAAAATTGCTATTGACCGTAATGTATTGGAAATCTTTTGAGTGTTCCTGTAGCAGAACTATAAATGAGAAAGACACTTTTTTTAATAGAGAAATTCATTTTCTAACTCTTTACAGCATATATCACTTCTGAGTCGTTTGAAATAGCCCAATACCTCTAAAAAACGCTTTGATGAATTTCGGCCCATAGAGCGTAATGTATTTCGAATCTTTTGGGCGGTCCTGTAGATAAACTATTCAGTCGAATGGAACCGAAAGGGGAGGTGCACAACTAGATGTTACAACAATCCTAAATATAAAGTTTCAACATTCAACGCCTAACAGTTTTTGAGATATGCGAGTTTAATGAATTTCGGCCCATTGAGTGTAATGTATTTCGAATGTTTTGGGCAGTCCTGTAGATAAACTATCCAGTCGAATGGAACCAAAAGGGTAGGTGCACAACTAGATGTTACAACTATCCAAAATATGAAGTTTCGACATTCTACGCCTAATAGCTTTTGAGTTAGGCGAGTTTAATGAATTTCGGCTCATAGAGCGTAATGTATTTCGAATCTTTTGGGCGGTCCTGTACATAAACTATCCATTCGATTGCCACCAAAAGGGGAGGTGCACAACTAGATCATAGAACAATCCTAAATATCAAATCTCAACATTCTACGACCAATAGTTTTTGAGATATGCGAGTTACATACATACGTACGTACGTACATACGTACGTACGTACACACGTACGTACGTACGTACAGACGGCATGGAAAAACTGGCCACAGTAGACTCGCCACTGGTCAAAATGAGTTGCAGACGCGTTAATATGATCGTGCATGCTAGCCTACGATGAGATGCATCGAAAAAATTTTTAAAATTCAATTTAGAGGTAGTCAAAATCGGTTTTTATGTCGAAATTTGGCCCCCAAAATTTTTCGGGATCACATTACTTCCTTATACTACGTACAAGGAAGTAAAAAGGCTAAACAATGTAATTATAAAGTTTTGTTCACAGAGGAATGCGTTTAATTTCAAACAACTAGGGATAGCTGGCTGCAAAATGAAAAAAATCTGATGTGGGCACCACATGACTTTCTTGCACGTCTATTAAATCAAAAATAATTTCAGCACACTTCATCTAAACTTATGTTTGTTTGAAAGAGATAAAATACTGTAGTAATACTGAGGGTTAGCGATTTCTAGCGAAATATTTTCAATATTGCCAAGTTGGTTTCAGTTTGAAAGATTCTCTTCTGATGCTTAATTTGGTGATATATCACCAAAAGCTGACAAGCTTGAGATAGTTTGCGTGATTTTGGGGATAGCCTTAGTCACTGACCACAGACTTGCAATGAATTTAATGTATCCATACACCTTATGTATTTTAAGTCATTTGGTTGACCCTATAAATAAACTACCCAGTCGATTGCAATCGAAAAAGAGATGTACAGTTAGGTGTTACAATAGTTCAAAATGCAAAATTTCAACATTCTACGGTTAAAAATTTTAGAGTTATATGAGAAATTATTTTTGGTGCCAAATTTGGTAATATTTCGGCAAAACTCGCGAAGGTGGTCGATGAATGGCGAGATTTTGGTGATGGAGCAAACAATGACTATCGTCAAATTTGGCGATATTTTGCCAAAACTCACCAAGGATGATGAGAAATGGTGATATTTTGGACATGGACCAAATAACTGACTATCACCAAATATGGGAATTTTCAGCAACACTCGCCAAGTTCGATGACAAATGGCGAGATTTTGGGCATGGACCAAACAATGACAGACTACAGATGTAATATATTGAAGATGTCCATAGACATTAATGTATTGATTATTATATGTTTTTTCTCATTAATTTTATATCATTTAATTAAAAAATCAGAAATATTTTTGGCATTGTTTCCATGAAATTAATACAAATTCTATTGCAATTAAAGTTGATACAAATCACAACATGAATCGGCTCTCCTTCAAAAGTTAGATTACAACATCGGTTATTGAAAGAAAAACATCTCCATTCAACTGTTGGAAAATCAAAGTAACAAATTTCCCTACTTTAATAAAGTTAGGAAAAAACACTTTTTTCACCAACTACCAGTACTACAGCAAGTAGACTCCTTTTTAAGCAGGGTCAATTTATGGGGGGGGGGTAGCCAAATTTTAACAAAAATTGCAAAACTGTTCGCGTTTTGCAATCATCAGTTGCACCATCAATTTACATATCTTAAATAGATAGACATGCTTAATTTTTTTTCAGGTCAATTTATGAAAAAAAAAGGGGGGGGGGGAGAACAGTATCCGAATTCTGTAACAAAGGTTAAAAAACAGTGTTTTTGCACCATAACACATGTATATCAATCTGAAAAAAAAGATAAGCATCCCCCCCCCCCCCCCATTTTCTCTCTCTCTCTCTCTCTCTACATGATAAAAATATATTATTTTATTATTTTAAAAAGTATTTAAAACAAAATATCTTCACAAAATTTATTTTTTCTCATTTTTTGTTATTGCAGTTTTTAGAATTTATTCATGTATTATGCTTATTTATGTTATTTCTCGGTATATAATTTCAAGCCGGATGTACTGCCGGCTACTGCCAATTATCCAGCATGTTGGCCGGATATCCGTTGCATCACTAGTTACAACAATCTTATATATGAAATTTCAACATTCTTGGACTAATAATTTTTGAGATTTGAGTTAAATTCACACATACGTACAACAAAAGTCGCCAAGCTTGGCGACTTTTGACATAATTCTTAAGGGAGGCATGTGACCGTGGTCGGACCATTACCTAACTGTATATGGTAGGATGCAGTGGCGTAGGCAGAAATTTTTCATGGGGGCATTATGACTACTGCAACTCACATATGTATACATCTGTGTGATAAGGAAGTGAAGAGAATATACATTTTGTACAGCAAAAAATTCCTCATGGGAGGGAAGGGTGACCCCCTATCCCACCCCACCCTCTTTGGCTACGCCACTGGTAGGACAGTATTGTGCTTGAAATGGATGAATGTCCCTCAAATTGTCCTTGACTGTAACATGTTGGAAATCTTTCGAGTGTTCCTATAGCAAAACTATAAATGATAGACATTTTTTTGGAGAAATTTATTTTGTGACCCTTAACAGCATATATCACTTCTGAGTCATTTGAAATAGCCTAATACCTCAAAAATAAGCTTTAATGAATTTCTGCCCATAGAGCATAATGTATTAAGAATCTTTCGGGTGGCCCTGTAGATAACTATCCATTCAAATGAGACTGAAAGGGGATGTGCACATCTATATGTTGCAACAATCCTAAATATAAAGTTTCAACATTCTACGTCTAATAGTTTTTGAGATATGCAAGTTTAATGAATTTCGGCCCATAGATCATAATGTATTTAGAAACTTTTGGGCAGTCTTGTAGTTAAACTATCAAGTCGATTGGGACCAAAAGGGGAGATTCACAACTACATCTTACAACAATCCTAAATATAAAGTTTGAACATTCTACAACCAATAGTTTTTGAGATATGTGAGTTACATACATACGTACGTACGTACATACAAATGGCATGGAAAAAAGCTGGTCAAAATAGACTCGCAGTCAGTCAAAATGAGTTGCACAAGCATTTATATGAACATGCATGCTAGCATACGATGAGATGCATCAAAAAAGTTCTGAAAAGTAGATTTAGTGGTAGTCAAAATGGTTTTTTCATTGAAATCAGGCACCCAAAATTTTTTGGGATCACATTACTTCGTTATGCTCTGTACTAGGAAGTAAAAAAAAAAACTGTTTCTTTTTGTGTAAAAACTGTAAATCAGATGCATCTTGCATCCATCTCGACACAACACTCATGAAATAATAATAAATGAAATGAAATTATATTCTACTGCCTGGGGAGTAGTGTACAAATCGACCTCTCCCCAAGTATTTAAAGGCCCTTAGCCAGAATCAAAGGTTTTTCTCATAAAGGGAATGGGAATGTTTGATACCATACCTTGCCTCCAAAAGTTTCAAACATATAAAAGCATATAACGCAACAGGAATAATACACACAAATAACAGTTATCTTGGTGAAAATTTTTACAAGAAGTGTGTGCTTGTGGCAAAATTAACAAACACGGTTTGCTTAATTTTAAGTACTAGGTGGGCAGGGTCTTACAAACCAGATTAATTGTCTATTTTGTTTATGCTTTTTAATAAAAGTACTGAGTTTCATTTTATGATCTTAAACTGCATGTTCTTGTGAATTACGCAAAAGTTTCTGATGGAAAAAAAAAAATCCTGAAATTAAAAAAAGAAATTAATGAAGGACACTAGCATTCAAAATATAAGGAAAATTCAAATAAATAATGAGCCATGCACACATGAGGCAACAGCAGTAACATTTACTGGCTCATTCTTTATTGAATGTGCCTTTTCACCAATTTTTTTATCATCTAATTTTCACCACTAAGTAAAAGGTACACAGTGAACGGGAAGGAGGATAGCAGAGTGAGTGTGTGTGCATGTATGTGTGTGGGTCGCGTTTTTCAGATTACTGTTACGATACTCACTTTTTTTTCCCTTCTTCCTTTTTTTAATAAGTTTAATGATACTTTTTGTTACAAGTTGTAAAATAGTTTATTTTTAGAAGCAGCTGTTATAAATCACAAGCATTAATTAAAATGCAAGTAAGAGTTTTTAATTTCTTTTACCTGCTATCATATTTGATTTAAATAATGATATAAAATTAACATTTTTCTCATGCTGTCGGATTCTACTGCAGATCAAGCTCAGTAGATGGTCCCGATGGCTCAGTATATTCTGAAAAAGCCGGAAAATAAAGCTAACATGTACTATCAGTGTTAGTAGTAACTTGCATAAAACATGATAGCAAAGAGACCCCGCTCTTCCAATTCGTATCGAGACCTGCATGCCCCTCTGGCCAGCCCTGGAACATCATTGTGTTCCTAAGGTGTGCAAATGGTGTTTTGCAGCGATTGTACAGATCCGTTCATACTCTTAGAGGAGTATAGCTCAGGCCCCGTACAACACAGAATCATATAGCACAGTACATATCTACTGTGCTATGGGGGGTCTACTGTATTTACAGTTTATGTGACTCTCATTAGGAGTCGCACACAGTAGACTGTAAATATATAAACAGAAATACAGTTGAAGGCCAGAAATCCGCCGACCTAAAATCCGCAAACGTCTGAAATCCGCACACCTTCTCTGATGTAAATAATGAAATTCGCAGTATTCCGCCAATGATGAAATTGTTGAAAAGTTTCTTGAATCCAGATAAATATGATTCTGATGATGATAATAAAAACTTGGGTAATAATAATAATAAAAAAATCCATTTGATAAAAGTTTAAAGTTAAGAGAAGAATACCTTAAATTTTTACAACAGCTAAGTTCTGTAACAAAACGAGAATTAATGATAATTCTGTTTAAATATTCTGATGAAAATATGCAGTTTAAACAGTCATTGTTTAAACTGCATATTTAAACAGTTATACAATTTGCAAAATTAAATAAATAAAAGAAAGAAACTGAAAGTAGAAAAAAATATTTTAAAACAAATCACCATAGAACATGTTTTCAAAATTAGAGAAAGCAAATTTTGAAACCATTTGCTTTGCTAGTTTTCATGTAATTTCCTTTTTCTCCTATGCTTTTGCATTTAAAGTGAAGATATAAGTGAAATACATTTGACCGTGTTTTAATTTCATCGTAATTGTATTCTCCTTTTCTTAAATCAGAAATATAATGATTTATCTTTTATGGCCTGAAATCTGCAAAATCCTAAAATCCGCACAAGCCTTGGTCCCAAGCTGTGCGGATTTCTGGCTCTCTACTGTAGTAGGATTTCAGTAAGTCTCTTAGCAAAAAGTTCAAAAATGCACTTGGGGCTCCATCCTACTGCAGAAAACATGATGGAGGGACAGATGCAACCTCAAGTGAAGCTCCCCAAATGATGCCCACAATACGTGAAAGATAATACTTGAATGCATAAGGTTGCCAAAACCAAGATTCTTTTTAATAGATGTTTGTTGTCAGGACAATGCCATTTTGTATTCAGCATATTTTTTTAATATGCATACCTAATGTATACATGTCATGTAAGTCATTCAATTGGCCTCTTTTTAATAAATTAATTGATGGGCGTTTGGCCAAGACATTTGTTTTCACAACATTTTGCAGCAGCCTATGGACCTTGGTGGTGCCTTGCCAGGGAACTTAGCCCATATCTATGGTATATCAAATTGGCATTTTGTTGCTAATTTCTGGGCAAATGAGTGATTAGAGGGTGGTGTTATCCTCTAGTCAGATGTCACAGAACTAGGCATTGTAATATTCCTGAACTTGGTGCTGTACACTAGCTTCTTTTTTATATTTCATTTAAGATATGTATCTCATACAGAGGTAAGACATTTCCTTTTGTACATATCCTATAAACTGGGTGTGCACTGGCGACTTTAAAGGAGACTTTTGCTACTAATTTAAAAATAAGGCGACTTGGGTGGCTTTTTTAAATAAAAAACATCATTTTCATACTATTTTCAAGTTTTGGGCTACTTGTACCTTATTGCAGGTGACTAATTTCAAAATCAGATGTCGCAGGGTGTCCAGAAGTCAGGAAATGTACTTGAATTTTTTCAAGTCGGGAATTATGCTTGAACATATAGAATTTTTTGTCAGCATCGAAAAATCTCTCTTCCAAAGAAGAACATGGCCAAATTGGCAGGGAAAGAGATGGGAACTGTTAGTACAAACAAAATTTGTCTCTTTTGCGGCTACTCCACGGAATTGAAATCGGCGATTGCGAGAATGTAAGTCTTTCGTTGCCTGCACGTGCCCCTAAGATGTTTATTTTCACTGTACTACACTTTCCCTAAAAACCCAGTGGACTGTACAAAAATAAAATGGTCGGTATTATTCAGGAGCCATTGAGATTATTTTGAAATAATCAATTGGGAAATTCAAAATTTGGGCAAGGAGGCTGGGGCAAATTCTTTGTGATTCCTGGAGTGTTTTGAGTTGTGTTTCTTCTAGATTGTGTATCATGTAATATTTTTTTTTTTGTCTGACGAACTTTGGGAATATAATAATATACTTTTTTTTTTTACTGCTCAAAATAATATGTCTTTTTTTTACTGCTTAAAACAATATACCTTTTTTTGCTTAAACTAATATCCCTTTTTTTCTGCTTTAAAAGTAACTTATGGATTGAGTCAGTGGCGGCTCGTGGGATACAGCAAGTACAGCCGAGCTGCACTTAAAATTATCAGCACATACTTTAAAATAATTTATTCTACTAATTTTCCTAAATTCAGATTAGAATTGTGGAATTCCTACAGTAAATTAAAGAAATCTCCGAAAAAAACCAAACAAAAAAAAAAAAAACGTATTGTGGCCGGATCGCTCATTCAGAAAAAAAGCACTTTAATCTTCCCGCAATTCAATTGGGAAAATCTTTGGTTCAGCCCAGAGCGCTGAAAAGAAAATTGGCAGCACCGTTGCCATGACAACGACTACGTAAGCAGCCTCTCCGGCATAGGGAGTATGCAGCTGATACAGCCGATGAAAGATTTTTTTCAGGGCGGCTGAACTCGAGAACTCGACTGATTGGCTCGCACGAGAAGTGAGGGAGGGGGTAAGGAGAATATATGTTTGGAAAACTCTCGACTTTATATTGCTGAATTTATCAAGAAGGTAAGCCTGAATAGACGCTTATGAATAGACAATTACCCATCAAAGCAGTATTGTTTTTAAGTAAGCAAGAACTGGCATTTAGAGGACATGGCGAGCGAGAAAATTCTTTAAACATGGGAAATTTTAAAGAGCTTTTAAAATTATTGATATCTGAATTAAAACAATGCCTTTTTATGGGGACATCACTGACCGATTCGCATGTTTAAAAGAAAGGAGGATTGATTTGACTTATAAAAAATAAGTAAGTTTTCTTTTTTTTTTCTTTTCTTCTCAAGTTATCGTTACAAAAGAAAATTCTAAGGAAACTTCGAATCAGACACGGATTAATGCAATTTTGAGGATAAGAGCGGCTGGTTGAAATTTATGTCCATTTTATGGAAGTAAAATAGGATCTCTTACATTTTTTATGTAATTTTTTTTTTCTTCTGTGAGGGCTTAATCCGACAGCTTTTGAATTCAGTAACAAAGATTTTCTAATCCTGTCCGGAGGAAAGGGGGGGGGGGCTCATATGCTTCCGGCTGCACTAACAGTTTTGACCACGGGCTGCCACTGGATTGAGTGGTTAACCAAATTTTGATGGGGAGTTAACTTGAAGCTTCGAGCAGGCGTTAGAAATCGGGGGGGGGGGGGGTTAAATAAAAATCCATATCTCTATTAGAGATCACTTGCAAGATTTTAATTTTTTTTTCAATTTATGCCAAGGTATGTTTTTTTGTAGTTTTTTTTTTTTTTTTTAATTTACGTTTGCTCACAAAATTATGTTTGGGTACCCAGACGATTTCTTTACTGTTATTTCTTTTAAATGATTAATCATGCAGCAGGCAATGCTGAATATTATGTCTGAGAGATTTCTAAGCTGAATACCTCAGCTCTACTTCAATTTTAATTTTGTTTTTTATGTCGAGTAACTTGCCCAAATCATTGATGAGAAATATTGCTTAATAAACTTTCCATGGTGATCTTTTTTATGTGTATTGTGTTTATTTTGTAACTCATACACACTGACAAGGCAAGGTGAACCTTTTGGGTTATGTTCTTCCTAGGTCCAAAACACAATACAATTCTTTTGCAGCATTTTCTTTTCGGAGCTTACATCTTCTATTTTTTATTTATTTATTATTTTTTTATATGGGCCATGTAAAATATATATATATATATATATATATATAATGAAAAAAAAAAAGAAGTTACAAGAAAATTAGATTTACACCTCTGGAGATCATTAAAACCTAGTACGCATTTAATTTAAAGCAAAAGTAATTATTTAGGAGAACATAATTAAAAAAGGTAATTAGTTGTAATCAAAGAATAATACTATTGACATTAAAAAAAGTACTTCAGACCATTATATCTTGTGATTTAAAAGAACTCAAATTACAAATCAGCTTCATTAATTAAACTTCAGAGCATTATAACATTAGAAAAGTAAATTAATTTATGATTAAAATGTCACAACTTTAAACAAAAAACAACACAAAAAAAGAAAAATGTAGTCATTATTTTGTTAAAAATTATGATTTTTGAGGATAACCAATTTCAAATAAAAAGTTTCTTTAGTTTACAAAGAGCAACACAAAATCCAAACTATTCTAAATACTAATAATTGTGAATTAAATGGGGAAATTTTCTATGTAAAGAGCTCACACCCTAAGTAAAATAGGATCTTTTACATTAATTTCTTTTGTCTTGGGGGGGGAGTTCCCCCCTCTGCCCAAGCCCTTTAATCCGCTCTTGTTTTGCTAAAGCTTACCCTAGAAATACTCAAAAAGCCAACCCAGTAATGCCCATGGCAAAACGTAGGGTTACTACTTAGCAGGCGACAACTTTAAACTGGATTTTGAAAATTTTGGCTATGTTTCTTTGGATATGGCTTAAAATTGCAACCTATTCTTAAACAAGAAAATTCCTCTATCAAAATAACCCCCATCTAGTAAAATATGCATTCATAATATAGAAAGTAAATCAACAATGAGTTATATTGATACCTATTAATTTTTTTACTCTCAATACTCCATATTACATTAAGTGTTTATTTCTGTTTAGTAGAACATTTAAAATTATACTGATTTAGAAAATATTTTTGTTTAAATATATTTACTTTTAAATTTGTGATAATGATAAATGTTTTGCACTGTTCTCTAGCTGCAATGCATACCAAAAGCAAGGTATGCTACCAATCTTCAGATGCCAGAATCATGGACTACAGCCGCAAAAAAGGTCTTAAAAGGAAAAGACCCCTTAGAAGTATTAGCATGGCATACAGCTGAAGTAAGATAGTTATGAAGTTCTTAATGACATTTGATCAGTGTGATAACGACTATACATCTTTTGTTGTAAAAACATTAATATTTAAATAATAAATCTGCATTTTTAAAAAGAACCTTATACACTTCTAACACTACTTCTAAAACTTTTCTAAATTTTCGATTCAATTTAAAATTTATTTTTCCTGCAGAAACACTTTTGTAACTACAATGCAAATGAAAGAAAATGTTGACAATCCAAGTCAACATGAAATCTTCTAAAAATGCTACAATACAAATAAAAGAAAATGCCAACAATCCAAATCAACGTGAAATCCTCTAAAAAACAACAATACAAACAAAAGAAAATGCCGACAATGTAAGTCAATGCAGAATCCTTTAAAAAACAATACTAACTAAAGAAAATTTCAAAACCAGTGCAAAATCATTTAAAGCTCATGGTTAAAATTTTCCCAATTGATATCCCTAGTTACCTAAAAAAAGCATTGCACAAATCAATTTTCCGATTGTAGCAACTTTTCTTAAACATATGCATAGCTAAGTAAAATGAAGCATCATTCTGCCATGTTATACGCTGGAAACCTAGTTTTAACATGTTGCCTAATGCTTTCTATTGTATTGATGTGTACTTCTGTACATGTGTGGACAAAATGAAGTGATAGAATGCTCTTGGAATGTTATTGCCCCTTCACCCGCCTAACCTTTTCATGAAAATTACCAGGGAAGTTCAACTCATATTAAATAGAAACATTTGTTTACTTTTACTCCTCCTCCATCTGTAATAGGGAATTTTCTGTTCAAAGGAGAATCTTGCTTCCTAATCAAGAGTAACAATCACATTCAACTATTTCCCTTTTAAGTAGAGAGTTTTAGCAACTTTACAATGGAGAGATTTTGCGGTACTTACGTATTATTACATTGATCACACAAGCTTACCTTAGTCATTTTTGCTGTCAAAACACTCGCAGATGGGAAGATTAAAAATGATTATAGGAGAAAGTGGCTATCAGCTGTGATTAAATAGTTATCAGTGCTAATAATAGATAATTGCTAATTGTTTATAATTTATTGAGGCTTAATTGAACGTACTGGGGATAAAACATTATTGCTGAAAATGGTTGACAGTATAATACCTAAGTACTGATTTTTCCCCATCTGTGATGTAATAAAATTTGGTTTCAATAAGAGGAGAGTGTTAGTTACATTTCAAAAGCCACATAATTTTATATACTCACTTTAAGTTATTAATTATCAGTACCTAACTTATTAATTTGCAACTGATTTAATTCCATAATTTTTTTGTGAAACTATTAAATGTAAATATTAAAACATTTTGTAGTATTTATCTTATAATGGTACTTACGTATTATCCCGGCGGTCTTTCTCGCCAAACTATTTTTTCGTCAAAAGTGCTAGCAAACTGTTGCCAATCGTATTCCGAACCATAAACAATTTCATGTGCCCGGCATTTATCTTGGCGAAAAATCACTGGTCTTGGCAGACCTCCGGGATAATACGTAAGTGCCCTTATAATTGTAATCATAATTAGTTACTTTTCAAAATCAACAAAATGTCCATGTGTTGTATTAGATCATGAATTTTATTTTCTGTGGTACATTAGACATCCTGTATATTTTAAATTTCTATTGATTACTATCATTTTGTTTTTAATAAATGTGTTCACTATTAATTTATTGATTAAACACCTTAAAATTTCCCAAAAAGTTTTTTTTCCCTTCTCAATTTTTATGATTCATTGACAAATGCAAGCTTAATTTTAGGGTATTGTTGTGAAACCACTTTATACAAAAGAAGATACCAAAGATATTCCAGAAGAGCTTCCTGGTCAGTATCCTTATACACGTGGTCCTTATCCAACTATGTATTCTCAGAGACCTTGGACTATTCGTCAGGTATGCATTTTTGTAGATCTGGCAAGGTCATATTGAAATTGCCATAGTTCTGAAATGTCAGTTTATTTCTTTAAAAGGTCCAAATATTTTAGCAATTTATATATATTTTTGCTTCAGCTTTATAATGAATCATCTTAAAATTTATGATAGTGGGATAATTTTAGGAGATTGCTTTTAAAGCTCAGAAAAGTTTAGCAATTTTAGAATAAATATAGCTTCCATTACAGAAAAGCACTCAAAATACTGGTGTTAAAAGTTGAAATAAATAAAAACTTATGTAAAAAACACTCATAAAAAGATACTTATGGGTTGGGACGATCGTTTCGACTGAAAAAGAAGACCGAAAGTTTTTCAGTCGAAACAATCATCCCAATCCATAAGTATCTTTTTATGTGTGTTTTTTAAGTTTTAATTTATTTTATAACTTCCATTCTTGCATGTTTCTGTAAACCTGGCAACTCATTTATCAGCTGCATATTGTATATTATAGCATAGTATATTATTATGGTGAATTATGGTAGTATATTATTATGGTATTATTTTAGAAAATATCAACTGATGTAGCACCTCTAAAGCAGTGTTTCTGGAAAGGTGAATTAGTACAACATTGTCACCAGCTGCACAGTTTTGGGCACTATAGCAAAAATAAAGGGGGCCTAGTTTGATCACATCTTTAAAAAAAAATCAAGACTTTTGATCTTGACTATTACACTATTGTAAAGTTGTAAGGCCATGAATGAAGTACTAGCTATAGATGTGAAATATGTGATGACTTGTAGAATTTTTAAATTACCAAAGTAAATTACCAGAGTGCACTGATAGCATAAAAATTGAAGTGCAACAACTTCGGAGGAAACGCCTCTAAGAATATCTGCAACACAACATCATCACTGTAAAATTGCACTTAATTTTGCAGAAAAGTGAAGTTAGCGAAACAGTAGTAGCCATTTCTTGTGCCTAGTAACACCCATGAAAATCTCAAGAAGATTACACAAATTTTCGGAGCAGCATGTAATAAAATACAGGGTGTCCCAAAAAGGTAGTTATGGGCTTTAATTCTTTATCTATTAGAGATAAGTGGGTAATGTAAATTGAAAAAATGTTTAAAATAAGGTCGGAAATAAAAATCCGTTAAGAAAAATTTCCTCTTCGAATTCTCAAAAAGTTGCACATTTTTAATTTTTATACTAGGGCGTATAGAAATTGATAACAGGATATTTTAGATAAAAAATATGATATTGATGTGTTATATGGAATGTGTTTTGAATTAAGCATCTTGAGTAAAAAATATTTAATTTTTTTGGTAAACAACTAAATCTGAAGTTGATTTAAAACCTTATAAATTAAATACAGATTTCACAAGATAAACGGGAAGCTAAAGAATATGCAAATTTTGTGAGCCTTGTTACGTACACATTTTTTTTTCCTCATTTAATCTTTATCGTGTCACTAATACTTATTTTTATAAAATGTTTCACTGCAAATAAATACATTAAATTTACAATCAATAACATTTATGTAAATGCATGTAATTTTAATAATTAAAAAATTTTTGCAAAAATGAATAAGTACCTATTACGATTGCTAAATGTTCAATTTTATAAACCTTTTAGAGGGTACCATTCATAAGAAAGCAAATTTCATTAAAAATGCTAAAAATGCAAATAAAGAAAATGCAATTTACAAAGCATTCTTGAAATGTTTTTCATCAATTCCAATACATAACTGAGATCTTCTAATGATGTTTCTATAAATATTTTGGAGTTCTTCTCCAGTAATATTGTTGTATGCTTCAATTATCTTTTGTTTTAGATGAGTTGCATTTAGGGGACGAGTATTATAAACTAGTGTTCAAAGCCAACACCGAAAATAAAAATCGAGCAGCGTTAAATCAGGGGATCTGGGGGCCATTCTGTGACTCCATTCAAGCCAATCCACTGTTTATCAAAGTTAACATTGAGCCAGTTTGTTACACTTATAGCCTTGTGTGCAGGCGTTCCATCTTGTTGAAAATACATACATTTTATTAGGCAAGTTAGAGTGTATAGGCTGATTAATTTTATTTTTTACCAACTATGCGAAAAATTCCAGAGCTGGGAATCGAACCCAGGACTGCCGCATAATGTGCGGGTGCTTTACCACTGAGCTACTCTGGGATGATTCCCAGATGAAATTTCTCGCATTAGAATCGTTGGCATTTATCATCTTCCTCTGCAAACCACAGATAGAACAGATGAAACAATTAATTCGCGACAACTCTGTTATGCCGCGGAAATTATAAATATATATATTTTTTCCAACTTGCCTAATAACTTGAAAGGTTGATGGAATGACTTTCTAAAAAAATACATACATTTTACATACAATAATGGTGTATTGTCCAAAATATCTGTTACTATGCCATCTAAAATGAGCTCCAGATATTTTGAGGCTGTAAATGTCTCTTCATAAAACACAGGACTAACCAATTTTCTATTCCAAATTCCTTACCACACGGAGACAGAAAATTTTCTTTGTTGGTGTATTTCTTGCACAAAATATGGTTTTGTATTATTTCAATAATGATCATTATGAGTATTTATTGACCCATCTTCTTTAAACAAACATCCATCCATCCACATAATATTTTTAAAAAAATTCACATTTTTATTTTGCTGAATTAACAACCAATTGTAGAATGCTAGATGTCGAGCAAAATCAGATGGATGAAGTGCTTGCAGTCCATGTATACAAAATGAATGCCAATTATGTTTTTCGAAAATTCTATCAATTGATGTTCTTGTCAGTCCCAAAGTTGGGCTTGATTTTCGAATACTTGCATGTGGGTTAGCAGAAAAATAATCTATAATATCCGTTTCTTCATTTTCACCATACAAGCAATTTCTCCCAGGGCCAGATTTTTGGATGAAAAGCACTGGTAGTTCTCAATTGCCTCATCGTCCTGTAAACAAGCATGTGTGAAATTTCAGGTGAATTCGCATGTCGTCGTCCGAATTCTTGAGCAGTTTCTGCATTATAGCTATTGCACTTAGAATAAATCATTGTTAATTTACCAACGTCTTACCCAGAAAATTTGCATATCGGGCATTCTGTACTTTCCACATAACTGAACTTTTATGTATTTTAACTTTAAAGTTTAACACCTGTGAATTTATATTTATGATCTATAATACGGAAAAATCCAACATCCGGAATCGCCGAAGTTCCGAATATTCCGGATTTTGGACTTTCTACTGTATGTTGTTCCTAGGTACTGTACCATGTACCCTATTGAAAATGGTATATGGAGCATTTATAGTTCTTCTACTGGACACCTCGAAAGATTTCTAATACATTTGGCTCTATGGGCAGTCGAATGGAACACTCAAAATAATTCCAGTGTATTAAGTTCAATGGCTTGTGTGATAAATTGCCAATATTAGCAACGTTTGCAATAAATCGCCTTATAAGATGTGAAAACATTTTTTTTTCAAAATAATGAACCCTAGCATGGCGATATTTTCATTAGTTGGATGGAAATCAAAAATGTACCTAATGTGATAATATTAATTAAGCTATGACAATTTTAATGAGAATTTTAAAAATTCTTTACTGGCGTTCGAATCAACTGATTTAGTGTGTTGAGTTGTGGTAAGACAAAGCAATGAAAGGGCTATCTGTCTAGGAGATGGATTGCATTGGTCAGATTAATTTTTAAGGATTTCTAAGGCATTAACTGATTTACATGCAACAAAATTGCAAACATGGATTTTTTAGCCTGTGGAACATTAATTTTAGACTGCTAAACCTTAAAACAATAAATTTCTCCCTCTCCATGTTCTTGCGATACCAGGGTTTAAGCTGGATCAGAAAATGCTGTAGCAAAAGTGCTAAAATGTAGAAAAAAGCGGTAGCAAAATGCTAAAGAAAATTAGATGCTTATAAATTAATGTAACACCAATTAATATTAAATTTTCTTCTACTTACACTGTACTATTTTTAAATTCAATTTACATAAATAAGAAATTAAGGGGTTAGGAAACTATTTCTATTGGAAATCTGAAAATTACTTTTCAGATTTCTAATAGAAATAGTGAAGCGATATAGAAAGAAGAACTTGAAATCAGTAAAAAAAATCCCCCCTTTGTTTATCGCACGCATTTTGCCTGACAGTCCTTTTTCTCCCCCTAATTCCTGGCATGTCCTCCTTGTACTCATTCTTATTTGCCAAAACTTCCCATTCCCCCTGATAAGGATCATTGCAGTTTACATTAAGGACCGTTTTACGATTCATTTACAAAGTGCTATCTGTTAAAACTATCCTGTAATAGAAATTTCATCAATTAAAACTAACCTTTACGAGCATTGTGTAACTGCCCCTTCACAAAATTTCAAGCAATGCAATTACACCTTTCTCATAAATGCAACCAGATAAAATGTGTTTCTACAAATAATTATTTTTTTCATAATAGGAATGTTTTTCAGATATAACTTGTTTCTTTATTTCATCTATTTTCTTTCGTCCGTGTGACCTGAGAGGTGCCCCTGTGATGTTTGTTTTGAGCATCATAAAAGGGCCATCTGGCATATTTCACTTTCATTGGGAGAAAGGAGAGGGCTCAAAATGATTTCAATGTCGATCCTTAAAAGTGTGTGTTATGCAGTTGTGTATTACTAAGCAATCATGCAGTTCTAAACTCTGCAACACGATGGCAACTCCCATTGTTTATAATTGGCTGTTTTACACTCTTATTCGTTTTTGTTCCAAATGATTGCTTAGTGTAATCATTATCTGGCCTTCATACTTCAGTTTATTTACAATATTACAGATGTTCGCTAAGCATTAGTGAATTACGGATTCATTTACAGATGCAGAACGATTTATTGTGAGTTAGAAAGTTTGTGCGCGATTTCGAGTTATGCATTTGTTTGAATTTATGTCACAGCCTTTATGAATTGAAGATTTAGAAATAATCTTTAATCATTAACGTCAAAACAGTTCTGAATATTTTTCACATGGTACACAAAAGTGCCTTTTTGGAAAATAAAACGCATTTGTTTTAAATCCCTCCCGCTGCTCTTTTTACATATGTCTCTCTCTCTTTCTCATTGGTCTTCATTCATGACGGAAGTAGTAATTTTCCAAGAATGACAGCTGTCATCAGCTTTACGCTTGTTTAATTTTTTGGTATTAAAACAACACACAAAAAGAATTAATAAAGAATGCTATCCATTTGTCCAATTTTTGTTCCCTGGAAGGGAGCATTGCAGATGGAGGAAACTTAGTAAAAATAAGAACAAAGAATTGACGATGTCTGCTTCAAACTGCAATTGTAGGCATTATAACCTCCCATTCACAAATTTTAAGAACAGATTATCACGAGAAAGGGGTAAGGCCACCTTCAAGGTGATTGATTGGATGTTCCAACAGGTGCTTTTAAGAATTTTGAGAAGGAAAAAAAAAAAAAAAAGATTGCTAAAGTGCGTAAAGGCTATTCTGAGAATCAGAAAATTCTGTTTTCAGAGAACATGGAAGTTAAAAATGGCTGTCGCATTTTATGGACAATATATCCAATAGGTCCGCGACGGACAATATATTTATTTTCTCATTTTCGCACAATTCATCGCATTTTGCGAAAAATGCGACTACAGCTTGATCCCTGTGTGATACCTTTATGTTGTATAAGCAGAATACCTATTTATTTTTTCATCTTTCCAACAATCATCATTTTTTTCATCTTTTGAGATGTGTTTATGATTTTGATTTTTCTTTCCGTTCTTCTGAACACTGGTCCGTGCTCTAACTGCTGTAAATATACACCGGTTAGTGTGAAAACTATATATGTTTTTTTATGTACAGTGTCATGTACCTTATTGAAAATGATGCATGTAATATTTATAGGTCTTTTAAAATAGTAAAAAAAAATTCAATACATTATGCCCTGTGGTCAGCCATTCTTGAAAGTGTATTTTAGAGGTATTTGTTTTTTTTTTCAATGAAAGCAAAGTTGACTTATATGTTAATAATGTTATCCTCTGAAGATAGTGTCTGTGTGATTAACAGTCCTTGTACAGAGGCACTCAAAAGAATTCCAATACATTACGATCTATAGCATTTGAGAGACATTAATCCATTTCAAGCGTAGTACAATAGGTATAAAACTGTTTATAACAGTACTATCTCCAAAATCTCGCTAGATTTAAGGTCAATAAATCGCCAAATTTGCCACAAAAATACTGTTGTGTTGTAAAGTGTTTTATAATCAATGTGTTTGGTATGATTTACCTTTCTTGTTTAATATGTAGTGAGTTAATTGATTATATTTCATTACCATACTTCATATTTGAGTTACATACCTAAAATTTATTTTAGTATGCTGGTTTCAGTACTGTGGAAGAAAGTAATGCTTTTTATAAGGAAAACATCAAAATGGGACAGCAAGGACTTTCTGTGGCCTTTGATCTTGCAACCCATTGTGGCTATGATTCTGACAATCCCCGTGTTTTAGGAGATGTTGGGATGGCTGGTGTTGCTGTGGATTCTGTGGAGGACATGAAGGCTTTATTTGATGGAATTCCTTTGGATAAGATATCAGTATCTATGACAATGAATGGAGCTGTGATTCCTGTTTTAGCCATGTTCATTGTTGCTGGGGAAGAACAAGTGAGTGAATCAGTACCACATTTTATTTAATATTAATATATTTCTGTGTTGAAACATTAAAAAAAAATTCTTTGTCTACCTTTAAGAAGTACATATATTATATGCATAACGTGCTTCGAATATCGTACAAATATTATATGTATAACATAATTCTAATACTGTTGACCCTGTCTATCTTGAATCTCATGGAAAAGGAAAAAATTAAGAGGTTTTGAGTTACAAATGTTTTAAAAGCTGTCAATTAAAAAATGTTTTTAATTGCTTTTGCTGTCAGAAAATAAGGTGGTATATTCACATATTAATTATATATACATCCATAGCATTTTTTAAAACTTAAGTACGTTCCTTTAACAATAAAAATCGTCTTTCAATGACTTTTGCCATCTTTGTATCTATTGGGTATATAGCTATTTTGTATCTATTGGGTTTTTGTAGCTATACCCAATAGATACAAAATAGCTATACAAAATATAGCTATTTTGTATCTATTGGGTATTAGCCTTAAAAGGCTAACCAGCAAATACCCAATAGATACAAAATAGCTATAGCCAATAGCTATAGCAAAATACCTCCTGGCCAAATTTATCTGGGAAAAAAAAGAAAAAAAGAAAAGGTGTGTTAAAAGTTCTACAGCCTTCTGTGCTTCTTTTGTTGCATCGGTATACAACTTCTGTTGCTGAAGGAAGCTGGTTTTTGGGCATCCATTTATTCTGAATTCTTAAATCATAAAAATGAGTTTGAGCATTTGAAGACAGTTTTAAGATTCACAATATGCTGTAACTGTAGTAATTTAAAATTGGTTAAGCATTGCATAGCATGCATATTTTTTTACAAAAATATTTTGTAACATTTTTCCTGCTCTCTTTTCCTTTTCCTTTTTTTTTTTTTTTTTTTTTTTTTAAGAGAAAGAAAGAAATAAGATTGAATTAAGAGGCATTTTGTTTATTTTACTTTATTTTTTGCATATCTTGATTTTCAACAGTTAAATGTTTGGATTTTTTAACTTGAAAATGTGTGTGTGCAGGCCCTGATTATCGCACGTGCCCTGGGCACACATGCAGGAACAGTCTAAAATACAAGGCTTAGAGTAATTTACAGGGCCCCAAAATTGAGCCAGCTATATATTGGGGCACAAAATTTGGAAAGTGCCCTGGGCACAAAAGTGTTATAGTCAGGCGCTGTGTGTGTGTGGGATTAAAAAAAAAATGCTCCATTTTCTGAAATTTTGTCTGTGTATACCAGACAAATTATACCATGTTTTGGGTTCTGATGATATACACATTAGTTTTTAATGTGTGTATCCTCACAATTAAAAAACTGATGTGCTTTTGTTAAGAACCTGTATGTGCAAATCACTATTGAATTATTCAGTAAGAAATGATTTCAATATTAAATCAAAACTTTTAAAAGATAACTCCGTTAACAGGTTCTTTTTATTTTATTTTTACTCTCCAAACATGTACAATGTAAGGAAAGTATTGTAATCATGAAAAAATTCAACTTTGAGATTTTGATGTATTTACATGTTTTCAGATCTGCTGATTTCATTTATGCAATTTTTATGGTGATGTGTGTATGTGAGTGAACACAACAATTCCTAAAGGGTACATTCGATTAAGCTCAAATTAGGTTAGCATCTTATAGGTCACTGCCTTATATACTGTACAGATTTCTGTGTAGGTCTCAGTATTTTTACAGGGCTACAAAAAATAATATTCTTTTACATTGCAGCCTATAGACTAAGTAAAATTCTATTATTTTATGTAAGTATGGAGTGCTCATAATAATTGTATTAGTTTTTTAATATATAATTTATTTTGTTGCAGTTTGTAAAATTGTATAAAAACTTGTTTTTAATTTACATAGTATTTCATTGCATGTGTTTTAGAGAAATAAATTTATTCTGATAATATGTATATTTTGTAAGAAATGCAGCAAGTATTCTTACCTAATAGGGTGTTAACAAAGCACAACTTGCTGGAACAATTCAGAATGATATATTGAAAGAATTCATGGTGCGGAACACATATATTTATCCTCCTGATCATTCCATGAGGATAATTGGAGATATTTTTGCTTATGTTTCTAAAGTAAGTATTTTTTTAAATAATTTTTTAGTAAACAAACAAAGCAGAAAATAAACTAAAAAAGTTTGATAATGTTTTAAATTAGCAAATTAAAGTTACCTGTACCTGGTTTTATTCCTCTCTCTCTCTTTTTTTAAATTTACATATGACTTTTAGTGAATTTCTTCCCCCTATGAAAGTAAGTCTTCACTACTGTTTGAAAATACACATCAATGTTTTAAAAAGATATTGATGATTTGATTTTTTACCATGAGAGATTTTTAGACAGGCTGAATTTATATATCTCTTTTTTTATAAGTAAAATATCAATTTCCTTAATGATATAATAGCATGCACTATTTTAAAAAGGAAAACACACAGACATTTTAAATTAAAACTATAAAAGTATTTTTTAATACTATCAACATCCTTCAACAGTAATTCATCTTCAACTGCACAGTTTTTGTTTTAATCCTCTGTGTATTTTAATTTATCTACAACATGATAATTTTTGAGTGTTTTGTAATGTTAGTGCTGTCTTTATATATTTATGTTCTTTTATTGTAAAATTTATTTTATGTAAAAATTGTTTATTTTATATTATTTCTTTTTATTCAATTATTAGCAAGTTCCATACACTAGCATTAGCAGGTCATGGCTGAGCTAACTGATTAGCAGCGATGCTCTTTGTCATAATTAGAGGTTTGTTGGTGCCAAGCGAACGTAGTTGCTGTGTTGTTTGGTGCATTCAGGATTTGGATCTCTAAAATTGGGAAGCTTTAAAAAATGTAAAAACACTGTGAACAGATACAAAAATCAAGAGATTCATGTCATGGAAATGTAGTTGTTGTTCATCAAGCGAGTCAATTATAATTTTACTTGAAGTCTAAAAAAAGAGCATCTGAAAAGTAGTATCCTCAGTCTATATCTGTGGTACATGATTTATGAAAAACTATTTAACATTTATTTATTGGTCTTGTAAAAAAAAGTTAATAAAAATTACTGAAATTATAAAAACTGTAAATTATCTTGCTTGTGATACAGTAGAGTTACAGAGTGAGTTGGTGGTGAGCCAGTGCCACCGTCCACATGGGTGATTTAAAGATAAAGCACTTACAGGAAAAAAAATCACTTATGGTGTGGAGCACCCACAAAATTTAAAGACAGTTTACGTAACTTTTGTTGAAAAAAATCTGTTTCAATTTTGTGGGAAAATCTAATAATTTTCTTTAGAAAAAGGATCTTTTATGAGATTTCCACAGTGAGGTCTGAATTTTTCTCTGTTGTATCGCCAGCATATGAGCATGGCCTGATACATGTAGTAATTCAAAATAACGTTTAAATTACAGAAAATATTAATGTAGCTGTTTAAAAAGTTTTTGCCTCCATTTGTATGTTTAAAATGTAAAACTAATGGACGAAATCACCTATGCAGATTTTTCTAAAAAAAAAAAAAAAAAAAAAAAATATGACTAAAGATTTTGCTTCTATTTGTGTATTAAAAATGTAAAGCTATTGGTGAAAATATCACCTATGGAGATTTTTCTGAAAAAGCATTACTAATCATTGACTGAGACTTCCCTCTATGTGTCTCTGATCAGCATGACAACGTGGCCAGATGCATGTAGTATTTCTGAATAATTCATTTAAATTACTTAAAACATAAATTTATCTCTTCTAAAAGTTTTTGCTTCCACTTGTGTATTAAAAATTTAAAGTCCTTTAAGGAAATATTACCTACAAAGTTTTTTTTTTTTTTTTTTTTTTTTTTTTTTAAAGTCTAATCCTTTGGGATGCTATGAATCCTTAGTTATGTACTGAGCTTACATAATATCTTTTACATGACTTAACTTTACAGCTGATTATTTCAAATTTACTAAATTAACCATTACATGTTCATCCACTCAGCTCTTCCATTATGAAAGGGATATTCCTTCTTTATATTAAAACAGATAAGAGTGATTAATTATGCATTGGAAGTTCACTAGATTTCAAATCTCAATTCTCGTAGTAAAAGGTACATTTTAAAAAATGCTTTGAATCAGGTTACTACAGTCAGATCTTGTTATCCTGATTCCTGATTTTCATGTTATCCTGCATATCGCAACAGTTTTTCAAAGTCTAAATTTTGTGTTCGACTTCAGTATAAATAAATTAAGGATTTTACTTTTCATTGAATAATTTTCAACTCCAGATATCTCAACACTTTAAGAAAATCATTTATTTTTCATTAACTACCATATTTCTCAGTAAATGGACAATAAGAAACTTCATCACCAAGCTTTTTACAAAAGTGCCTAAAATACTATCCTAAAACACCATTTTCATAGCATTTTTCTTTAAAATACTTTTCATCACACAATCATTAAATGATGTCTGACAAAACGGTCAGTGAGGCAGTGTTTTTCGAAGAATCAATTACCTTCACTGCTGTAAGCGACTGAATCAAAAGTTTCAAGGAATACCAAAATCTATGGATAAAAAAATTAATTCTATGAAGCAAAAAGTTGCTACTTTAAAAATAGTGAGCAGTGGAATAGCACATGTGAGGCTTAAACTCAATTGAACTGATTTATATGCCTCCAAATAATAATGCAGTTTTGCAATTGTTAGACCAGGAATCAATTTCAACTTTAAGAAGAGTTATTGCAGACTACTGGTTAAAAATACAAAAATAGAAATTTCAGATTTGCTTAAATTTGTTTTAATGTGCTGCTTTTCATAATAATGGTTTTCTGCTCCTATGATTATTACAGCATTCCACTTATGACAGTAATTTTTTGTTGTTTTAAAAATGTCAGGTTAACTATAGGGTACAAGTATAATAACATGTCTAATATATTTGAGTTAGCTCTCCCTATTTTACTAAAATTGGTGTTGAGTAGAATACCCAGAAATACCTAGAATAAAATAATAACTGAGTTATTGTGTTCTTTCAAAACGATGTGGATAAGATATTTATTACAATACTACTTTTTTTTTTTCTTCCAAAATTTTGGTTTGATTTGAAAATTTTGTCTTCATTTGTTAAAAGAAACATAATTGTTCTGCTTCAAAACACTTCAGGCCCTACATTATATTTTTAAAACCTCCTAATTTTGCTTTTTGTTACTTTTTCAGAACATGCCAAAATTTAATTCTATATCCATATCTGGCTATCACATACAAGAAGCTGGTGCTAATGCAACTCTTGAATTGGCTTTTACAATTGCAGATGGTCTTCAGTATTGCAGAACTGGTAAAATTCATCTATTAGTAAAGTTGCAATTTTTCTTTATTTTGTGGTGATTTTTTTTTCCTCCTTAAGAGAGGGGATTATTTCTGCTAGTTATGTAGTAATTTAGAATAATAAATTTTAAAGTGGAAATAAAATAATTAATAGTCTAATAATAAATCTGGTTTAACATCAAGAATAATTTTCAGATAACTGATAAAAATTGCAATTGTCTTTGTGTATATTACTTTTTTTATCAGATTCAAACCACCATTCGAACAAATGTTTCTTCAACTATGGGAACAGATAGTAGTCTCTCAGTGCCAACTCGGACTGTATGGTGGGTGGGTAATGACGTTCCAACCAAAGTTTTGCAAGAGATTGAAACTACTTATTTGCTCATGTTTTTCGGCATTCCTGTATAATTGTCTTCACACTTGGTGATAAATTATCAATTGATTTAACTGTTTTTGCATACAAAAATTGAATAACTGGCCTAACTTTGCACCTGGTGGCACCATTCAACCGA
Organism: Cheiracanthium punctorium; assembly: GCA_038373885.1. Classification (NCBI taxonomy): domain Eukaryota; kingdom Metazoa; phylum Arthropoda; class Arachnida; order Araneae; family Cheiracanthiidae; genus Cheiracanthium; species Cheiracanthium punctorium. Next base: position 130,894 of record JAWZYV010012698.1, on the reverse strand, counting down.
GAGCTTCTTTTTGAATGGTTGCCAAGCCAAGACTGAGTGTCTGAGCAAAACATGTGCTTACTAATTTGGAAATGGAAGAAGCACCACTCACAACAGTGCGGGGGAACAACCACATTAAGAGTTTCTCTACACCTCCCAAAAACAGAATACATTTATCTTTTTAGGGTGGGGAGAGAGAGGGGGGGGGGTTCAAATATATGAAACTTGTGCTGATTGCTAGAACTCTTTAATAAAACTACTTTTGTTTCTTTAGATTTGAAAGCCCACTAACATTTCAAATATTAGTTTGTAAATTCTATTACTAAATTGTATGTCTCAATTATTCTAAACTTTAAAAAATAATAAGTTAGAATAAATTTCTGAAATGTAAGCTAATGTTATTTCTGGTTAGCTGTTGTAATCATTAAACTGTGGGTTTACTTTTTGAGCTACATTTATACTTTTTGTAAATTATTGCTAGATTTTTTAAAATGCTCTCTTTAATTAATTTTATATATTTTTGTAAATTCTGTTTTTTGTAAATTAAAATCCCAATTTCTGTACAAAATATATTGAATATATTATTTTTTTTAATAGTTAATGATTTTAATGTTATAGAAAGTACATTATAAATAGTTTACAAAAAGTAAATTTAATAAATTTTACAGGACTACAGGCCGGTTTAACTATTGATGATTTTGCTCCACGGTTATCATTTTTTTGGGGAATTGGCATGAATTTCTATATGGTAAAAACATACGTAATTTATATGTTTCAAATACTTGTTCATTTTAATTATTATATATGTTTAAGTAACCTTTTCTGTGTGTTATTGTTTTTATATGCATATATATATAATATAAAACAGCAAACTTACTTAGTATGGATATCCTAATAATCCTTCAAGCAAGTTATAGCACATAACAAACAAACAAAAAAAAAAAAGAATCGGAACCAAGAATAAAAATGGAAACATTGGCCACATATGTTGTAAGAAAGCTATCAAAGCTGAAAAAGGAAGAATCTATATACCAAGAGAGATCTCATGTAACTAAGCCTAACTACAAGAACCCAAACAAATTAAAGATGTGGATTTTGGAATGGAAAATTGAAATAGAACATTCCATTTTCAAGTGCCACTACATTCATATTTCAAAAAGTAATAACAAAAATAGCTAGGTTTCTGTAGGCTACATGACAAAAAAAAAAAAAAAAAAAAAAAAAAAAAAAGCCATAATAGTAACCCAGGAGCACACCATAGCTAATGAAGAAAAAAAAAAATGTGTTGAAGATACAAACATGGGGGAATAAGCTCAAGATGATGCTAATACTAGAATTCGAAAAAGGGGATGCCAACATAGAAATTTAATTGACGAAAATAAGCAACAAGATCCAAGGAGTAAATAAGAGAGAAAAATTAAACAACCAGATGACATTGTAGCCAAAAGAATGTAGTTAAAAGGTGAGAATACATAACAAAAAACAGTAAATCGGGGGGGGGGGGGGAGAAGAATTGTGAAATTCTAAAAATCTACTATAACCAAACAATGAGCAAAAAAGTACAGGCTTAAATAGCTGAAGAATACAAATGGAATTATAAAATAAATAAATGAAAGTAATGATATTTTTTTTTTTTAAATGCAGAATACTGTATATGGAAAAGTGGGGTATAATGAGTATAAAACCAGGCACTTTTTGTATAGGCTGTTTATTTTTACTAATGTTAAACATTCAAAATTTTGTTCAATTTTATGCAATGTGTTTATCACCTTTACTCCTGAAAGATTTTATATAGTTATATTATTTTTAAATTCAAAAATATTAAATTTCATTAAAAAGTCTTTTCCCCACAAAGGTTTGGTAAAATGGGCAATAGATGAAAAGTAGTTAAAAATGTGAGGGGGCGATGAATGCACAAATCAAATGTTATTTTTTCCTATCATGACTTACAAATTCTGCAAATTAAAAAATATAATGATCTGGACTGTTAGGCTTTAGACAGGCATCGTATTCTAACATCACACTGTTCTAGCACGAGGAAGGGGAAACCGTTAGCTATTTTTTAAAATCAAAAATACAGATAGTTTTTCTTCAAATGATTTTTCTTTTTTAGCCTGTGCTATCAGACATTAGCAGGCACACTAAGCCTAATTGTGTACCCATTTTACACCACAACAGTAAAACATAAATAGAGCTAAAAGATGTTTAAAAAATTCTTACTTTTTTTCTGAAAATAAACTGATTAGACCTTTTCTAAATTCAAAATAATAGACTACTCAAATTTCTAGGAATGTATTAGTTTCTTGAAAGTTATTTATAATTTAGATTAATTACAGCAAACATTGTTATTTTTACTAAACAACTGCTGATGATTTATTTTATGCATTTTCATTAATGTTACTAAATAAAATAAAAGTGTAAAACATTACTTCCTTTTGTTCTAGGAAATAGCCAAGATGAGAGCTGCCCGTAGGTTGTGGGCTCATTTACTGAAAGAAAAATTTAGTCCCAAGGACAATAAATCACTTATGTTACGTACACATTGCCAAACATCTGGATGGTCTTTAACAGAACAGGTTTAATTTTCATATTAATTTTTAACAATTTTGATATTTCTGTTCAAACAAATTTATTCAGTGTTCCAACTATTTTTTTTTTTTTTTTTTTTTGTAGCAAACTACAATTTCAACTACTTTTTGAAAAATGTTGTTAACTACAAATACAACTACTTTTTGACAAATGTAGTTCACTACAACTACTGTTGAAATGTAGTCACCACTTCTCTACTTTTTCACTATTTTTAGGTGACAGGTTTTACTAAAGTTCAATTTACATTCGGATTTTAGGATATTGATATACTAATGAGGGAAAACTATTGCTGTCTAATGACTAGCCAGTGCTAATTATTGAAGTATTGCTGAAACTAATTAAGTTTTAATACCTCTATGAAGTAAAAAAAGTCAATTTTCATAAATTTCATTTTTTTTGGGGGGGGGGGAGAGATGCAGGGGCAGACCGACAGGTAAAGTCAAGCAAGGTAAGCATCGCATCGAGGCGCTATCTTCGAAGGGCACCATTTCAAACTCAAAAACTGAGAAAAATATGATCTGGAGCATAAAAGGAGCGTTTTTAACGTTTGCAGGAGGTGCCATGTACCCTGAGGACATGCACTCTCTGGATCTGCTAATAGGTCCTGCCTTAATTTGAAGCTAAATGCTGTCACTTTCTCTTTTACACAAGAGTGATATCCAGTGGCATCTGCGAAAGTTTGAGGACAATATTGATCGGAGGATATGTTGGTGGGGGAAGATAAATGCAAATTAAAATACCATAATTTATGGAAGAAACGCCGTGGCGTTTATGAGTTTAAAAGTTAAAAAATAGTAAGTGCGGCGTTTCTACCGGGTGCGGCGTTTACAATATTTTTAATTTTTTTTAGCCGATCTTCAACGAAAAATAAAAAAATTCGTTTAGTGATAATTTTCTCAAAAGATGGCGCCACCACAGACACATACTCTTTAACGTGCACAGATCACAGCGTAGCAAATCAGAATGCGAACCTACCCCCATAGAAAAGAGGTTTGATCTTTGATCCAGTTTGGGAGAAAGTCAGAGCACCCTGAGATGGGTCCATGTCACGTGCTCTGAAGTGGATGGCTTCATACATCCAACCGATGTCTCCTCAATTAAGTAAAAAGAAAAAAAAATAGAAGTAAATCTTTTACATCTATATTTTAGAACTATAATTAAATTTTAATGAAGTTTTGAATATATATTTTGAAGGGTTAAAGTTCTGTAAAATACCGCAAAAGTGCACTACCCTCTATTAAATGCACCCGTTTTTCACATGAACCTCTATTGTTCTTAAAATACTGAATTTCAGCCAAAATTAGTCTTGTTGTGCACGGTGAGAGTTTAACCCTTTCCCCCCCCCCCCCCAAAATAAAAAAAAGTTAATCTGAAAGTTTTTTTTTTCGCCGTGCGGCATTGCACCCTGTGCACTCTATGGAATAAACACTGCCAACTAACTGGTATGCTCAAGAAATGCTGAGTGCTTTTAAAATAAATCCCAATATTATAAATATCAAAAATAATAAATAAATACTATCAAGAGTTGTTACACAACATTCAGTTTAAAACAACAATTTGCTGAAGCAAGCTCATTACGTAATCAACAGCTGGCCATCCGCGGGAGAAAAATGTTTACTTTTTAACTGGAGCCTCTTCTCACACATCGATTGCAGTTTTCATTTTAATGGCGCCTGGTAGTCTGTCCGAACTTTGTGCGGATGCAAGAAGGTTTTTAGAAGTTATTTTTTTATTTCTATAAATTCGCCTTTGTGAATATAAACATTGATATCTGATTATTTGAAAATAGAAATCGTAAGCTTCGTAAAATAGTGGCAAATACTTTAAAACATTCTATGGGAAGGGGGAGAAAAAAGATTTTTTTACCGTTTATCCAATTTCTCCCGAAATATATCCCATCAACTGAATAGCTTTTTTAATAAATTAGGTCTAATAAGTAATGCAACATATTTTTTATTTATTTATTTTTTGTTAATTAAGAAATTATTTTAGAAAACATTGAATTTTATCTGGCATTGACTTCTTCTGACCACGATCACCCCCCCCCCCCAACGATCGCGGCTGCGGTGTTTATGCCGGGTGCGGCATTTCTGACGATTTTCTAGCTAACTAAGCTCATTTTCGTGGGTGCAGCGTTTCTTCCATAAATTACGGTAGTTTGTGTGCGTGTGTGTTTGTATGTGTGCGAGTCCTTCAAGTATCAACTCTAGTTCTAGGCTTGAAAGAAAGAGCAATCGGACCATGTGATCAAACGCCTGAAGTGATGATGTAGCAAGAGTAACATTGAAAGTAGTTTCCACAAAATGCTACAAACTACCAATATTTTGTATTGCAATGCATGTTACATTTTTTAAAAGGTAGCATGTTGCACTACAAACTACTGAAAAAAGTAGCCACTGCTGTAGTTTTGCTACTTGTAACATGTTACTTCCCACCCCTGAATTTATTCATTCAAATACCTAGGTCCTCAAAGCTACACTAGTAGTCTGTTTGACCCATAATAATACTAGCAAATGAATATTTAGACAGGTATTATTAGTGAATACAGTTCTAAATTATATTGTAGTCCAAATTGTTAGTCTTCAATCAAAATCAGTGTTCATCTGTCATTTGTTTTGACACATAAATCACCTTTTAAGGTAACATAGTTATTATTTTCCTAATTTCATCCATTCATCAAAAACAATTATTTTTATTAAAGTTGAATATCAGCCCATTGCAAAAGCAAGATTAAAAAAGAGTGTTTTCAAGAAAAAATTGAGTTACAATGGTTCAGTTATCCATGGAGAAGGAAAAAAAAAGTTGTAGTATAATTATGTTGGCTGCAAAATAAGCAGCAGAATGACCTCATCAAGAATTTGGGAATGTGCTTTTGAAAATAATCATGGAGGGGAATCTTATGCTAATGTTTATTTGTTTAAAAAAAAAAAAAAGATGTAAATACAAAGATTATGGAACAAAAAATTCTCAATATATCTTGCTCCTTTATATACATATATATATATATTATTAAGAGACATATTTCTCTTAACCCAAAATCACTCGCACAAATTGTTTGGCACACCCTAGTAGCACAAAAACATTATTCTTCAAAAATAAGCACTATTGATGTACTGTGATTATGCTATGATAGATACTGTGAAAACGACTCAAGCCATTGAAGTTCCCATAACTTGAGTTTCTCTGTTGTTATTATTCCTTAAAAAGAAAAAAAAAAAAGTACCGTAAATGCCGGCGTATAGCGCACACCGGCGTATAACGCGCACCTATAATTTTAAACTTCATTTTTTAATTTTTATGTATATCCTCCGTAAAGCCCGCACCCTTTACTTTGCAATCACAGACTTGCCCTATGGAATCCAGAAAGTCTTTTAGTTTGGGATATGTTCAGATCGCATTTTACGGTTAATACAAAGAAATTAATGAAAGAGTATAACACAGACATAGCAGTTATTCCAGGCGGATTAACGGCATTAGTTCAACCTTTAGATGTGTGTGTTAATAAACCATTCTAAGGAAATTTAAAACAATTTTAGATGTTGGAAGGAGGTAAAACATAAGAAAGGAAGTGAAATGCGTCATTCCAGTCTAGAAATAGTGAGTGAGTGGATAATACAAGCATGGGATGAAATTAAACCTGACATAATTAAAAAGTCATTTAAAAAATGCAGTATATCGAACACTCTAGATGGAACGCATTATAACTATTTATTTATGGATCAGAGTACAGTGATAGTGAAGATGAAACTGAATTTGATCATGTGCCTGAAAATATAACGGAAGATGAATATGATGAACTTTTTATGCTGTCCGATAATGAAAATTGAAGTTCATAAGGTATGTCATTTCTTTTAAATAAACAACATTCAGGTACTTGTAGAAATGTCATTTTTTGAAGCTCATCTTTTCCGTATTTTTAAATTTTTCATTTTTATAACCGGCGTATAACGTGCAACCTTAAATTTCGACCTTATTTTTTGTATGAAAAAAGCGCGTTATACGCTGGAATTTACGGTATAAAATGAACTTTAAGCACTATCAAAACATGAGATTACATAGAATTTTGTCATTGATAAAATTTCTCCGAAAACTGGATAATACATTTCTGTCACTTTAACAAGTTTTATTAGAAGAAATAAAGAATTATTGTTCCAATAATTTTAAGCTTATGCATATATGGAAAGCAAAGCGTCATAGCTAAGAGATCCCACCTACAAGTTTAAAAGGCAAAAGAAAAATTATTGCAAAATCCAGAAACTATCTGAACACTCAAAATAAAAATTTGCAATAATCTTTTTGATTTATTGTTTAATTTAATCAAGGTCTTTTTTTAATAATAAATGTTGTGTTCTACTTTCTTTTCTTATTTTGGCTACTGTTATTGTGGGACAAATAAAATTAATCAACTGCGATTATTATCATGATGATTTATCAAAGAAGTAAACAGCTATCTACTTATATAATATGCTAACATATGCGGTATCAAAATCAACGATATTTCTACACCGGGAATGGCAACAGCTAGATGTAAACAGAGCCTGATCACAGGTGGTCGGGGCCCCGGGGCAAGAGGTTATTTTGGGGCCCCTATACTATCACAAGCATTTAAACTTATTTTTGTTTGCTGTTGCATTTTCCCGAAATAAAAATAAAACATTTTCAAAGAATACTAAAATCGAATTAAAAATTACCTACTTATTTATACTTATTTAGAACAAAACTATGTATTTAAAGTGATTTTAATATTTTTTTAGTCCATTTGTATTATTAATGCATGTGTGCACAAATTCCAGGAATGGCAATTACGAGGCTGGGAGCAAAGTTTCTCACTCCAAAAAAATTTCTTGATTCACCAAAAAGTTTGAAATTTTCTTTCCTTCATCACGAAATAAAAAATATTAACTAATGGATATTTTGTCATAAGCATATATATGGCCATACCATACGTTTACAAAAACTCCTTAACTTCTTGTTTATTGATCCATGAGTCTTAAAGACCATTGAATAAGAACAGAAAACAAATCTCTAAGTCCATTTATTGTTAAAAATTATAGATATTACAAAGGAAATTTAGCTGCAAAAAAATTATCATTGCAGCATATTTGAATATGTAATAAATCATGATAACAATAAATTAGGAGATATGGGGCCTTTCTTTTTCTGAGCCCCCGGGCTATTGCCTCGCATGCCTGTGTGATAATCACTCTCTGGATGTAAACATTACCGTAAAAATAATAAATTGAAATATTTTATCAATCTGAAATATTTGTAATAGTGAAGTTGGTTCTAACGAGATTTTACTAGGGATCGACTGATAGTATCGGCGCCGATACCTCCAATTTTTTTAGGTATCGGTTCTTTCGATTCTAAAAGCATTGGGAAAGTATTGGTCTCTGTTGCTTTCATCCATTTTCACCTATACTTCGCTTTTCAGAAGAAACCACGCAGGCGCAACACCATTCTAGAATCTTTATTTTGGTAATGAGATGAGAGGCGTCGTTTCGTTGGCACATTTGTTTGTGCGAGTATTTTTGAACTGTGTTTTTTTTTTTTTTTTTTTTAATTCTAAACATCGCTAAATGGATGTCGTATCACCAAGTGTGGTCGAAATTATGGACGAAGAATCGTTAGATGACAGTTTAACAGGACAATCGTCTATTCTTCTAAATTATTTTGAATTGGTCCCCAACACTAAATATGCTATCTGCAAGGATTGCAAAAAACAAATGTCGAGAGGTAGGCTATAATTTTACTTCAGTTTTATAAACGTTTATTTTATCACTGTGTTGACTCGAAAAAGAGTTCATTCATATATATATATATATATATATATATACATATATATATATATATATATATATATATATATATATATATATATATTAGGGTGATTCATAAAAGACCCCCAAAAAAAATTTTCCCTTTTTTTTAACTCTCAACCCCTAAAAATGGTCTATTCCACTAGAAAACATACCAGTATTTTTTTTAAAAATTTTAATTGATATTTAAGGGTCGCTACCAAATTTTGAAATATGAGAAATGAAGCAAAAACGATAAATTTTTAAATAAATAATTTTATTACAATCAGAATACATTTTTATGAATGAAAATACTAAATAACAGTGTTGAAACCTCGAAGTAGAAAGAAAGAAAAAATGTTATATAAAATTTGACTTATTGACGTTGGGGTTTTTCTGTCTATAATTCTTAACTAACAACATCAAGTACTGCTTCTGCTCCTCATCGTTTGTATGTAATTTGTTGTATTCTTCCATCAAAGCAACACCTCGTTCAGCTATATCATTAACGACTCTCATGTTTTGTACAATTTCTTTAGCTGACCTGTAGCTTTCTTCTTCTTCCCACAGCTCAGGATCTTTTTGTATGAACTCGCATGAAATACCAGTCGTGTTGAAAAATTTCATTGTATTTGTTGTAACGAAATCTTCGATATTTTGATTTTTGATTGCATCATACCTCAAAGATGCCTTTTTAGGACTGTTTTCCGAACTTTCGTTATTCAGTGCTAAAATCATTCTGCGTTTTGTTTCATTAGAAATTCGCTTATCAAAAAAAGCTAGAGCAACCAGTTCTTCAGAAAGATACCAAAGATGACCCAACATCTTTTTACCGGCGACTTTGGCTAAAACTGTATCATGTTTTTCGAACTCAACTACGTCCTTCAAAATCTTCAGGTCATTTTCAGGTGCCATATAAGCCACTGGCGCTGTAAACCAGTATTTTGCATAGACAAGTACAACAAATATGCAGATATCCGTAATGGCCTTAGCTTCTTTAATTGTGATCTTAAGCTGGTGCTTAAATAGAAACATTTTCAATGCATATACAGCTTTCGCCATCCAACGTGCACGATGCATTCCAGAAGGGGCTTTGAATGAGATACCGCTTTCAGGAATCCCTCCTAAAAAGATAATGATTAAATGAAGGAGCTCCCCGTAATCGTCACGAGGCTGAAATTGTTGTAGTTGATTCTCAGCAAAAGTAATTATATCGGTCGCAGCAGTTTGAACGCAATTCCAAGTAGATGGTTCAAAAATTGCAGTTTTGAAGTCTTCCTGATTTATTTTTGTCCAACGGCTCTTAAATTTTTTGAAAATTATAATTTCAGGACCGCTGGATGGTCCAATAGCTGATACTACGACAGCTTCCAGTACGATTTCTAAGATGTGATGCCGACAAGTGAGCCAAATCAATTCTTTTTGCATTTTTTGTTCCAAAAGAATACATGCTCCGTTTATTCGTCCAGTATTAGATGCCGTTGTGTCGAAGCACATACATCTTATTTTATCACGTAAGTTCCACGATGAAATTGTCGCGAAAATAGCAGACGCCATGGTTTCTCCTTTGCCATCTGGAAGCTTAGCAACGGCCAAGAGCTGGTCCACTCCTTTTCCAGATACCAAGATTGGTAGACGATCTACTACTTCATGCCCTGCTATGTCCTCGAGCATTTTTCCATCCCAGTGCACAGTTAGTGTAGTTTGGGGTTGGAAATCAGATTTTATTGATTCAGCAAGCTGCAGTCTATTATTCATTCATTAGCAACGTATAGAGGAATAGCTTACGTTGTATTCTGATACATTACAGGCTAGACTTTTGAGTGTAGATGTCAAAACAACAGTGTTGCTTTCCGGCCTCTCAATTTAGCGACATCGAGACTAGTTGCTAAATTAGAATCTAGGATTATTTTTCGGCCTCGTTTCCTTGGTATCAAAAAATCTTTGCTTGAAGAAGGTCCTGGCTTCGGAGAATTAGAACGACTTTGACTCATGTCACTATCACTCCTGTCCTCTGTAGAAGAAGTAGCTGAAGATGACAATAAATCGTATTTCTCAGTTAGTCTATTTATTGCTTCTTTTTCTTTTTCTTTCATTTTTTCCAACTTCTTTTTCTAATTGTTTATCAAGTTTTCTAGCATACATATCAATCTTACCGATTCGTCCAAGACGGTTCATTTTTCTCTGGTTCAAAAGAAATTGCTTATCTTCGTCAATATTCATTATATTTAGAGCATTAGAGTGAGCTATATCAAACAGAACATTTAAATTTGATTGCCACTTGTTTTATTTTTCTTTGATTGTTGCTGAACGCTATGCCTTATTTTCTTTATTTTTTTTTTTTTAATTCTGCCATTCCTTGAAATATTTGAGTATTTTTGTGATAACATGTTGCTTTTCCTTGGTGGGAATACTTGCTTTTTCCCATATTGCCATCACACCACCAGCAGTTAATGACGCTGATTCTCTATTTACTTTTTTCATTAAATTTTTATAGTGAAAAAATAAACTCATTACTTCTTGCACTGAGGGTAATCTTGTTTGCACTGATTCTGAGCAAGTGTGTCCGATTAACCATATTTCATCACGAGCGAACACAACCACTTTGGATTTCAATGATTTTATCTCTGGGTAAGAAGCAGGATTGTTTATGTTGTAAATATCAGTCCAGCTAACTAAAGCTGGGGAATGTCATACGCATAAAATGTCTTTTTTCTTTTTTCTCCCCCCCCCCCTCCTGCAGTGGGAGGTGCTCAATTTATTGGTACTTGCTTGATATGGGGGTGGCCGGAAGTAGAGAAGAGAAGGAAACGCGTAGACCCAAAAGGGTGTTATTGCAGTTAATTTTTAAACTTTGAGAGTTGGTAGCGACCCCTAAATATCAATAAAAAATTCTGAAATTAATAACCAATTCATATTTTAGTAGATAGAATGATATTATGGGTTGAGAGTCAAAAAAATAAAAACTTGAATTTTATGAATCACCCTATATATATATATATATATATATATATACTAGCTGAAGTACCCGTTCTTCGCACGGGAATGAATGGACTTTTTGATATTACGATTTGTGGTGATTACTATTTATTGTAATAAAGAGATATAGCAAAATAGATATCGCTTTATATTGTGTTCAATGACCATGCATACCGAATTTCAAGGCAATCGTTTGTACGGTGCAGAAGGTCATGCGGCGTAGCGCAATCTAGTGGCGAGTTTTAGCAAAACGAATACGACGGAAATATTCTTTGCATTCAGATATCGATGAATACGAAATTTCAGGACGATCGGCTGGACAGCCCTGAAGTTCATGTGTTGACGCGGCATCTAGTGGCAAATTATATAGGAAAATGGATAGCGCCAAACTCTTCCCCGTGTTCAAATATCTATGTATACCTATTTTCATATCAAGCAGTTGCACAGTCAAGAAGTGATACACTGCAGCGCGATCTAGTGGTTAATTAAAGTATGGATTTGCTACAGTGCCGTCAAGTGGCGAGTTATAGCAAAATGGATAACGCCAAAATATTCCCATTGTTCAAATAGCTATGTATACTGATTTTCATAGCGACCGTTTGAATGGTCAAGAATTTGGCCTGCTGCAGCGTCATCTAGTGGCGAGTTAAAATAATAATGCATTGCAGTGCCATCTAGTGGTAAGTAACATCAAAAGGAACACAGTTAGAATAGATTCTTCGTGCTGAAATGTGCAAGTATAAGAAATGTTATGCCGGTCGGTCGAACGGTATAGAAGTTGATGCATTGCAGCGACATTTAGCGGCAAGTTACAGCAAAATGGATAGTGAAAAATATTCTCAGTGTTCTAATATCCGCGTGTACCAAATTTCATCGAAATTGGTTGGACGATATTTGCATAGTAAACGGCTAAACGGAATAGAATTCGACATTCTGCTGCGCCACCTAGTGGCAAGTTAGAGGAAAACGGATAGCATAAAAAGCTTCTCAATGATAAAAGACTTAGGTGAACCAAATTTCATGGTGCAACGGTGCTAGAGTTTTTCAACCTCATACACACATACCAACATTCATTTTTATATAACCAGTCTCATTATATATCCCAGTCTCAAATAAAATCCAGTTTCAAATCTAAGCCTCGCCAAAGTGCCAACATACGTCATTTTGCAAGAGTTTTTTCAGGAAATCATTCGAAGCATTGACTTAGCAGCAATCAATATGGGAAATGGTTCGGCCGCCAAAAAGTAAAGCAAGCATTTATTTGAAAAATGGAATCCCTTAATACAGCTGAATTTTTTTAAATTATCAACTATAACGTGTTTTATTCATCGTTACTCCGATGTACTAAATGAGAAGATTTCAATTTTCTGAAATTTGGCGGAATTCCCCCAACTTAAATCAATGTACTCAATTGGCGAGAATTCTGAAGATAGATCGCTTGAAATCCCTTAATAACTGCATTATTTCTTCACGGATCATTAAAATTTAACGCTGTATTCTAATAAAACCTTTGCACTTGTTTTCAAAAATCTATTTCCTTAAGCTTTCAATAAATTGCACGAAGCCGAAAACTGTGCAAACCGCTAGAACTCACTTTCTCAAAATCGGCATTTGAGCCATTTTATTTTTTCGCCAACTAAAAAAATTTACATATTAGCCTCGGAAATCTTCAATTCTTATTGTTTTGCGTATAAAACATTTCATTCCTACTCCGATTTCCCATGTACACGATATTATAATAAAAAATTAATAATCTTACAAATATAAACTAACAAAAAAAATCATTATTATTCTTTTATTTTTACTTTGAGAATTTAAAACATTTTATTCGGCAAAATCGCCACACATGGCAACCACGATCCTTATTTCACACTTTTTTCACTACAGGGGTTACAATTACGGAAAGCTTTTTGCGTGGAGAACATAAAAAATCTCTTAAATTCCGGGAACGGGTGGACTTTCAAAGTTTTAAAGTGGACTATGATTTATTCTATATTATTTTACATATCTGTGCAAAATTTCAGGCTGATATGTCCATTTTTGTGGATTTGTATACAACTCAAATTCACAAACAAACAAACAGAATTTCATTTTTATTTATAAGATTGATATACACACACAATTGAATCTCCCTATAACGAAGTCGCTCGGTTCCAGTTAAAAAATTCGCTATAGAGGAAATTATGTTGTACAGAGATTAGAGATATTTGCAGTTATTTCAGCAAATATTACAAACTTTTTAGTTAATTCGATGTTTAAAAGTATTAAATTATGACTTTCAATTAAAAATAAATTGGTATTTATTATAAATTTGTTAAACTTATGGTTTCTTACTTTTCATTATATAAATGAAATGTTCAAAAGTAAGGACAATCCACGAATTTAGATAATAAAATATGTAGTGCACTTACGTTTATTTTACTTCAAAATTCCGTTATTTTACATTGTTTTGCATTCTGTGATTTTAAATTTTCATAAAAATATTCACATTTTAAAAGTCCGCTGAAAATAGAGTGAGGCACATTTTATTCCATTTGGAAACCTCTTTTTAATGGTTTTGAAAGGTTGAAGCATTGAAGTTTGATGTGGTTTTGGTCGTGAAGCTCAGGGCCTTATTATTACATGTGGAAATCAGGACTTTGCCCAGGGCCGCCAATTTTAAATGTTTTTTCCGAAATACTCTTTTTTTATCTCAAAATTTTATGAAAAATATTACAAATTTCATAGTTTGGGGTGCTCCAAATCTATCAATGCTCGTTGTCCCAGTTGGTCATAATCGGGCGCTTGTGAAATGTCTTCATTATCGGAGTCAGTTTCACTTTCCTGGTCTCCATTTTTATCATCTGTTACTCTTCCACTAAGTGGTCTGTTCAAAAATTTAAATTTTCTTCAAAACTAACAAAAAAAAAACAACCAAAGGTAAATCTGAAATATTCGCTATGGGAAGATAAGCTCTTCGTTATATGGAGAATGTTTATAATGTTATTTAAGCCTTAAAGTTACGTTTCCATGAAAAATTTCATTATAGGGAGAAATTCGTTGTAAGGAGACTTCATTATAGGGAGATTCTAGTGTATATATAGGCTTTTGATATCGTTGGAGAATGTCTAGCTCTTGATATAGATTTCACGCTTAAGAGGCATTTTTTAAATTTTTATTTAAAAAAATTGGCGCAAGGACATCTGATTCGGCTTTGTGATATAGTTATCAAAATTGATGGTGTAGACAGTCCCTGACATCGTTTGATATTTCAGGGGATGACGACCTTTAAAGTGTTAAAGCAGGTGTGGGCAACCTTTGAAAAGTTGTGGGCCAAACTTTAGGATATTAGCGAAGTCGCGGTCCAAACTTGCAAATTTTAGCGAACTGGCGGGCCATATAATTGAGATTTATATGGGATATTGAATGGTTTATACGGAGTTTTCAAATGTTCCGCGGGCCGGCGGTTGCCCATATGTGTGTTAAAGTGTAATATTTCAGCCTTCGAAATACATTTGAGGAATTTGTTTCTATTTAGCTTATAGAACTTCAGATACAGACATTTCAATATTAGTCAGCCGGCAATATTTGAAACCGAAAGTAGCATTCTGCTATCGGAAGCGAATCGTATTTCTGCGCATGCAAACGGGGATAGGGTTTGAACCGAATGACGTTTGTCGGACATATCCCCCCCCCCATGGTGCCCCTCTGCACACGTAAAAAAAGGCGCCCCTTTTGTGCTAGATCAGTGGTTCCCAAACTATGGGCCGCGACCCATTGTTGGGTCACGGGATCAATTTCGGTGGGTCGAAAAGGGTGGAAAAAATTAAATTTTAGTATTTTATATATATAGTAAACTATACTATTTTATATAGCCTATATTGGTTATCGTTATGTAGTAGTGAGTCACGAAAAAAAAAATTTAGTTGAAGATTTTTTGAAGAGAAGGACAAAAAAGTTTGGGAACTACTGCTCTAGATCAAGATTTTCTCAGTTTTAGTTCGAAATGGCCCCCCTTTCGATGATAGCACCCAGACCTTGCTTACCGTGCCACGCCGCCCCTGCTCAGAGCTTAGAATTAAAACAGATAAAATTTGTTCATATCAATCACAGAAAAACATGTTAACAATGATCATATAAACAAAATCACTGAAGATCAATTTCATTAAATATGGATACTTTAAGTAGCAACTTTTTTTTAAGACTTGAAAATTGAATTTAGTTAATCATTTTTGGATTTTTCTTTAACCTTCATTTAATCTCGTCATTTGTAAGCATCTTTTATTTAGACCCTCCAAGGCGTAGCTTGAAAACGAGCAAAAATATTTTTCTTCATATTATAGCTGTTTCAATGACAAAATTATAAACGAAACCTATATGTAAAAACAATTTATTCCTTTTTTGTGTCGCAAAGAAGTTAACTTTTTGGCAGTGACTTGAAAACTGGCGACTCCCGTGAACATTAATTATATTAGTCCAGAAGTTAAATGATTCATTTTTAAAACATTACAAAATATCAAAAGTACGAATTATCAAACATTTAATGATTTTATTATCTATCAGATTAATGAGAGAATGTAGGATTTGTGTATCATTCTGTTTTGAGAAGTGTAATAATTATCAATATCTAATAATTATTTATACTGTTAATTTAAAAAGATAAAGCTATATTAGTATAATTAGTAATACTAATTATTATTTAGTTTATTTCAAATTTTGGAGTAAAAAACATATTTCTTGTGGATAGTATTTAGTTTAAATGTAAGGAAAACACAGGAATAATCGGTGTGTACCTGTTTTTCGTACGGAAAAGATCAAATACATAGATCATCCGGATTAATTGTCACTTAACCCTGTCCGGAGAATCAAAATATTCGGATTTTCAAAAAGAACTTAAAAATGATCATATGAGTTCATATTAAACAGAAATCTTGCTAAAACATTTAATAATTCACTTAGTGGTTAAATAATTGGAGCAGATAAATAAAACCAATAATTAATGTGACCTTATGCAGTTTAAGGGAAGAATTTACATACGTATTTAATGAACAATATCTAAATACATATGTACTTGCATAATACTGTACAGTTTATACATTATCACAATGTAATGCAGTTTAAGTAATGTAAAAAATATTTTCATATGTGAAAGAATTATAATTAAAGAAAATCTGAATAAAAATTGCTTTTTACCAATTTATACCATAGCTTAAAAGTATCGGTATCGGCTATTTCTGAAAATAAATTTATAGGTAAAGTATCAGTATCGGTCATCGGCAAAAATGTGGTATCGGTCGATCGCTAGATTTTACTGTATGTGTTTGAAATGACCACCTCCAGCTTCTAAACTGTGCCACCCATGTTGCAAAACTACACACCAAGCTACATCTGTTTGTGTATTTCACCGTAATGGTAGCACACTATTCTTGCACCCTCCATTACTAATTGCACATGTGTGGCAAAAACTTCCAGCATGATAAAAGACTGTCAAATATTGTACTATCAAAAATTATTTAAATAAACTATACTTGAATTTAATCTTTGTATTTAAATATTTTTATATGTTTACAAATAAAATTGTTAACTAAGCATGTATACTGAGTATTTAAAATATGCAAAAAAGTTTTTAATAAGCTGAACTGTTTTAATTAAAGTAAAATTTCCAGTAGTTGTGAATTATAGCGGTCACTGAGATTTCTTGGTAATATTAAATTACAGCTGTGCTTTAGGACTACAAACAGTAAGATTTTTGTGGAATTTCACCACCACCACCATCTTCGGGATATATCTTGGTTGCAAGGCAGTTGAATTTCAGTGACCCCTAAAATGCACAAGTACAAAATATTCTAATCAAACTAAAAGATAGGAAAATAATTTAAAATATAAAAGCTGGATAAACCATTATAACAGCAGGTGTTATTTAATAATTATCAAGTATTAAGTAAATGTATTGTAATTTTTGCCACTTTTTCTTTCTTCTATTTTTGCTGTTAATTTGCCCGACCCTGACTTCAAATATTTCTTTCAAGTTGCGTGTTTTTCAAAAAACTATTACAGACATAATGTGAATCTAACAAAAAAGTTGTTGATATTTTTTTAATTAAACTGAAAGTATCCCTTGTTTAAAGCAGAAAATTGACTTAATAGATCTTGATGACATGGAACATATTAACAAATTGTTTCACATGCATTCTTTTAACTCAATTTTTTTTCTCCAAATTTCTGATGTTTTTTGCTGTTTTTTCACTATATTTTAATGTTATTTGGCAATGTATGTTTTAGGATCCTTATAATAATATCATTCGAACTACAGTAGAAGCAATGGCAGCTGTATTTGGTGGTACTCAGTCACTGCATACAAACTCTTTTGATGAAGCTCTTGCCTTACCAACCAAGTTTAGTGCTCGTATAGCAAGAAATACACAGATTATTCTTCAAGAAGAGACTGGAATACCCCATGTAATTCATGTTTATTATTTTGTGTGGTATGTGTTTTTCAAATATACAAAACAAATGTAAAAATAGGTAAATGGTTGTTAAAATACTTAAAGTAATTTTAAAAAGAATATGATAGATATAGTGCTGTTAAATAAGAGAATGTTTTCTTACTAGAGAAAGAAAATTATATATTTATGTATTATATTTCCACCCATAACAAATTAACCTTAATCATTTTGACAGTCAAAACTAAAGGCGCGTCAAATATCCACATCTATGGATATTTTGAGGAAAAAAAAATCTATGTCCATTTGAGCCAAAAAAAAAAAAAAAACATTATCCAGATCTGGGGGGGGAGATGCTCAGATCCGCTTTTTTTGAATCTTCCACAGATCATTTAATGGCTTTTCAAGATAAGCTAAACAAATTAAAAAATCTAACTATTGTGTTATATTAATGAATTTTTTTATAATTTAACATAAAATTTAATTTTTAAAACTTAATAATTACTGTTTATTGTTTTAAAGTGAAACTTCTTCCTTAGCACAAAAATCCCTTGCTTAAATTAGTATTAGTAATTTAAAGCTGTTAGCATTTATTTACTATTGGAGTAACTTGGTAAGCTTTTTGAATTTTCTATGTGGTGGGTTTTATCTACATCCCCAAACACTAAAGATCTCCATCTCTTATTTTTGGTCTAGAAAGTGTAATTTTAATATAGGAAGCTAAAATCTTTCTAGGGAGGGCTTAGCCCTCCTTCGTTAGCTTATATATTTACCCATAATTATTCATGATTTTTAATGTTTGAGTGCATGAATACTATCATGTTATGATAAAAAAAAAATTCTGAAAATTCCTTAACCTGTATAGATTTATTGTTTATTAAAATGTCTAATTTAGCTTGTGAAATGACATCCCAAAAATTTCATGTATCTGACAAAATCGTCAAAACCACATAGTTTCTTCAAACTACTATCTTAATAAGACAACTAGAAGTTCTGTAGATTTGAAAAGCTACTTGGTTTGGTAGTAGCATTTATTTTGATAATTCAAGACTCCTGTTAAGATTATTAAAATTATGATTTTAACCACTATATTATTTTTTAAACCATGAAATACACGTGATCTGAAAGTTATCATTGTGGCAGATTATTTCATATATTGGGCATGAATTATCACTTCAAGATGATGTGTTCTTCAAAATAATTTCTAAACAGAAAGATCTGTATCTGTAGATGTAAGAAACAGATGATCCGTTTTCATATCCATATCTGTAAATATAAAAACAAGTTATCCATCATCAGATTTGTATCCGCAGATCTAACTTTTTAATGATCTGGAACACCTCTAGTCAAAGCACTTATTGCTGACAAGTTAAAGAATGATTATTTAAGTAATAAATACATCAAAGGCAATCTAATATAATGAACTAGTGTTAATAATACTTGTAATAGTGAGTTGCATGACTGTTTACATTATTGAAGCTTAATTGCACAGATTGGGCAAAAATAGTCAATGGTATAATACATAAGTACTAAAAATTTATGCATGTAATAGTGTAAAGTACTACGCATAAAAATCATTTAATTAATTTGCATTATAAATGATTATAAGATTACACATTTAAAACCCATTAAAAACATTTTCAACTGCTTCAGCCTAGTCATCTTCAGTCATTGCCTCTCTTGTACTGACAGCTTTGGAAGAGACAATGACTGAAGATGACTGTGCTGGAGCGATTGAAAACTTATCAATTGATTTTAAATGGGTAATTTTTATCTTTTTAACTAAGGATCTAAATCCAAATTATGTTATTTTTTAAATCTATAGTAGTTTTTATGAAAATAAGCTACACAAAAGTAAAAACCTTTTATGTATAAAATTATTGATAATTTGATTTTTCCTCAGACCTGTTATTGACCATTCTGAATACTGGGAATTTTAAGAAAAAACATTGTAGTAAACCTATGATTTAGAGTTTATTTATTCGAGAACCACTTTTAAATTTCTGGGAAATCATCTATTGTTAATTAGTTAATTTCATTTATGTCTATAATTTAAAAATCAACATACTTGTAAAAATTTTTACTAAAAAATCTAAGACCTTATCTATCTAAATAAATTTCTAAATTTATTTTAAAAGACCATTTTTGGGGTGATGAGGAAGGAACATTTATGTTTATGGGAACTTAATTTTACTACATAGTTTTATCCTAACATGTAACCATATAACATAATAAATTAAAAACAAATTTTGATTTTGAATATTTTCCTGTGAAATAAAACTGTATTTTACATGCAAAGCCATTGAATTGTATGTAAATAAATAAATAATTTTTAATACACATTTACAGGTTATAGATCCATGGGGTGGATCATACATGATGGAATCTCTCACAAATGAAGTATATGAAGAAGCAAGAAAAGTTGTTGAAGAGGTATAAAAAGTTTGGGTGAACTATTTCAGTTTTTTACTTTCTTGTATGGAGCATAAGAAAGTAATGTGATCTCGAAAAATTTCGGGAGCCAGATTTTGACGAAAGAAACAATTTTGACTACCTCTAAATTCACTTAAAAAATTTTTTGCGATGCATCTCATCATACTCTAGCATGCGCGTTCATATACATGCATGTACAACCCATTTTGACCAACTGCAAGTCTATTTTGATTACTTTTTCCATGCCGTCTATATGTGCATATGTAACTTGCATATCTCAAAAAATTGGTTGTACAATGTTGAAACTTTATATTTGGGATTGTTGTAACATCTAGTAGTGCACCTCCCTTTTGTTCCCAATCGACTGGATAGTTTATCTACAGGTCAGCCCAAAAGATTCTAAATACATTATGCTCTATGGGCAGAAATTCATTAAACTCACATAGCTCAAAAACTATTGGCCATAGAATGTTGAAACTTTAAGATTGTTGTAACATCTAGTTGTGCACCTCTCCTTTTGGTCCCAATTGACTGGATAGTTTATCTACAGGGAAGCCTAAAAGACTTTAAATACATTATGCTCGATGGGAAGAAATTCATTAAAGCGTACTTTAGAGGTATTAGGCTATTTCAAACGACTCAGAAGTGATACATGCTGCTAAGGATTATAAAATGAATTTCTCCATCGAAAATAGTGTCTTTATCATTTACAGCTCAGCCACAGGAATACTCAAAAGATTTCCAACACATTATAGTCAATGGCAGTTTTATGGAGATTCATCCATTTCGAGCACAATACGGTCCTACCATATAGTTAGGTATTAGTCCGACCACATGCCTCCCTCAAAAATAATGCCAAAAGTCGTCAAGCTTGGTGACTGTTGGTGTACATGTGTATGCATTTAACTCCCATAGCTCAAAAACTATTAGTCGTAGAATGTTGAAATTTCATATATAAGACTGTTGTAACATCTAGTTGTGCATCTCGATTTTTGGTTCGAATCTATTGGAGAGTTTATTTATTGAACCACCCTGAAGAATTTCAATACAGTAATGTGTATGGACATCTTCAATACATTACGCCTGTAATCAGTCATTGTTTGTTCCATGAGCAAATCTTGCCATCTGTTGTCGACCTTGGCGAGTTTTGTCAAAATATAGCCAAATTTGGTGCCAAAAATTATTTTGTAGTTTGCATAACTCTAAAACTTTTTACTACAGAATTTTGAAGTATTGTATGTAGAACTATTGTAACATCTAACTGTGCATCTCTTTTTTGACTGCAATCAACTGAATTTATTTACAGCGTCACCCAAATGACTTTAAATGCATTAAGGTGTATGGATACATTCAATTCATCGGAAGTCTGTGGTCAATGACTACTTTGGCTATCCCCAAAATCTCACAAACTATCTCAAGCCTATCTGTGTTTGGCAAAGTATCACCAAATTAAGTGTCGAAAACAAATCTTTTAGATTGAACCCAGCTTGGCAATATCGGAAATATTTGGCCAAAAATCGCTGAAATTTATATTACTGCTACTTTACCTCTTTCAAACAAAATAAATTTAGATGAAGTGTGCCAAAAATATTTTTGATTTAATAAATGTGCAAGGAAGTTGTGTTGTCCACATCAGTTTTTCATTATTAATATGTAAGCTATGTAAAATTTTTTAGACTTTACTGGATGCACATACAAATTATGTTGTTAAAATTGCAAACTGATTTCAGTAAACTGGGATTTACTATTTTAAGTAAATAAAAGAATGATGATGGATTTATTTGCCCAAAAGTGTTAATAATTTTATTAAAATAATTTTTTGCACAAAAATATTAATACTTTTACTAGAAAAAAATTTATTATTCTACTGTTAGCCAGATTTATAGAAATACTTGATAGAACTTAACTTCTGTGGCAGACATGTTAGCACACCACGACAAAGCTACTTCTTAGTATTTGAAGTTGGGGCAATGGGTATTTTTTTGTCTGGCTGGATAATACATGAAGTCAACAGATTTGAGGTTAGAGAGTTGATACAAGCTTTTTCTATACACTTCCTTCATTTTAAACAGGCATTCATAATAGTTTTTCCCACTGATTCATTGAATCACCCTATTTCTCTGTTTACCATCAGATGGTTTTTATCGGTTATTACCATGTTTTTTTTACCATCTTTGGAAAAACATGTTTTTACCACCTTTGAGAGAAACTTATTAGCTTGAAAATTTTTGTCACTTTTTTTTGTTGTTGTTGTAAATTTAATATATTTGATTTTTACAAAATGCCAAAGCATGGAAAATGTTTGAATCGTATTGAGGGACATTTATTAGGAAATTCTACAGTAAAATAAATGTGTGAAAAATATTTTTCATGACAGATATCTCCAAAAACTGGAGAATACAATTGAAATAATTACCTTTCAAAACGTTAAAGAATGTAAAAAGCTTAGGAAACTTTCAGCCATGTTTTCCTCCTGCAAGGATTCAAAATTTTAAAGATTATAAATGAGGCTCTTAAGTGGAATTTGTATGTGAATAACTTTATTTGGTTGCCTAAAACATTGCAAAATTTTATATACTAGTTTGTCTGCCAGTGGTGGAAATTCGACTATAAAGCATTAATTTTTTTTAAATTTGAGTGTGAATTAAGTTCTGTCAAAGAATATGTCTCACCATTGCATATGCAGTGGAACCTACTAAAGTGACCTCCTTGGCTAAGAAACTATCTGTCTTTAGCGACCACTTTTGTACAATTTCACTTTACAACCACCACACTGTTCTGTGAAGACGGTGTTTTTGTAAAAACTCTATCATATTTTGCTAAATACAAAGGCAGCTCCAGCAAATGGGTCATAGGGTCATATCCCTCTACCGACCTTGGATTTCACGCATTCAGTTTGCATTTTGAACAATTTAAGCTAATCTAAAAAGTATAATGGCCCCCTCCGAAAATTGAACCTGGAACTATCCTCAGCTAAAGACCCATTATGTTTGGAGTTATAAAATCTTAAAAAGTCGAATGATTCAAGTCTACTTGCTGAGGCGTACCACTGACCATGTATGAAACCTTGCTGCCTCAATAAATTTGCCCTTTTTTCGAATGATTGTCCTTGAGATTTATTTACTATCATTGCAAATGCAGGTATATTTGGAAATTGAGTTTTTTGAAAGGATATGGTAAAATAGTACCAGAATATTTTTTAAGTGGAATTAAAATTCTTTTATTGCCTGCGGTTCCAGTTCAAACTTCGCAATCAATAGCATTACGATTTCTAAACTTGATGCGCATTCCTGTTCCATGGACTAATTCTTCCTTTGTATTTAAGTTTCTTATTGGTATAATGATGCAATTTACTAACTTATGTAGTGGCAAACTCTGTTTTTTTTTTTTTTTTTTAGCCATGTGCAAATCCCGCAACTGTTTTTTCTGGTAAGCGTTTAAAGACTACTTCTGAAGCACTGTCTTTTCCCCCAAAAAAGGCAGAAATTTTAATCCATATACAAAATAGTATTTAGATACGGAATTAAATAAATACAAAAATATCAATATACTAAAAAAAATTTGTATGCTTATTGGTTACATAATTTGGAATTTCTGAAAACATGTGGAATTGAATAAAAATATGAAATTAAATTAAACTTATAAAATACTAGCTGCGTACCCATTCTCCGCACGGTAGAAAAAGAATATGTTGTTCCTGGGGAACAAAACATCATGATGTCCAACATCTGCTTACCAGAGTTAAATTTGAAAAAAGACAAAGCCATAAATAGGCTAAAATAAGTTTATTAAAGAACAATTTCTACTTACAAGTCATATAAGAAATTATAACATTTTTCAGGACACATAAAACATTTCTACGGTCTCATGAGCAATCAATTACAAGGAAACATTTTAAAGTTAAAAACATTTAACTAAATTCGAAACGAACTTTTATAATTTACATTTTTGTAAAGCTTATGCAACTAGCGTAATAAGCCAATACTACGGCCAGAAGATTTATCTTAAAGATTCATTTTAAAGTTACATTTAACTAAAGATTTCTGCAATTCGCAGTCGAAATTAAATTAAACGCGGCTTACAGCCGCTGGCTGAACTTCGCCCTACGCTCCAGGCTCCGTGCAAACAACTGAGATTGAGAGCTTTTTATACAACGGTAGAAACTAGTAGAAAACTGCTGGTGGACGTGGTGTCTATCAGAGACTGCCGCATGCGGGAGCGAAGATATTTGCATCTGGCGAAATGGTGAAACATTTGCATAACGATTTGTATGTGCCGAAAGAACGACTCACGAGCTAGATCAGCACAGAAAAGAATATTAACTTCGGCCAGCAGCACAAGCACTGCTCATCTTTGCCGATGAAATTTGTTTTGATTTTAAACTAAGCTCATGTAGCTGTTTACAAAACCATACCGCTGCTTCATACAGAACAGCTATTAAATCTTTTTGCGATGACGGGAGAACGGGTTATTGTTTTGAAACTGGGGAAAGGTTTTTATTTAAATTTTAGTTACGTTTTATTTATGCTATTGTAAACAAGAATTAAGTAATTAAAGTTAGAATAAATTAATTTAAGTTTCATAATGATTAATCCCTACAAAACTCTCCCTTTCTCCCATCGTCGTTAATATGATGATTATATTTAAACATTTTTTCTTTTGTGACCGGCTTGGTCAACAAATCTGCTATGTTCCAATTTCCAGGAACTTTCAATATTTGAAAAAGTCCATCATTTAACAACTCTTTTACAAAATGGAATCTTATATCAATGTGTTTATTTCTAGTATTCTCAAGTTGATTTTTACTGTAATAAATAGCACTTTCAGAATCGCTGAACATAACAGGTTTCTCAATTTTAATTTTCAAAATATCTGCACTTTCTTCGTAAATTCTATGCAGAAAAAGTAATTCTTCGCAGCATTCAGATATGGAGATATACTCAGCCTCCATCGTCGACAACGCGACACACTTTTGTTTTCTTGTTTTCCAAGAAATTGGTATATTTTTAAAGAAAATTATAAATCTGGAAAAAGATCGCCTACTATCATGATCAGAGGCCCATGAAGCGTCAGTGAATGCACTTAAATGCTTTTTGTCATCTATGGTCAAGGGTATGAAATAATTTTCAGTTGAAATTACATAGTTAAAAACTTGACGTAACAACAGCCAGTGTGTTGACGTTGAGCGAGAATTAAATTGAGCTAACATCGTCACCGCAAATGAAATATCGAGTCGGGATCGAGTTGCTAAAAACAGTAACGATCCGATCAGCTGTCTATATGGGACTTCTCCTTCAACAGAAAGTTCATCGCCACTCATTACAATTTGGCCTGGCGACATTGGCAATTTACATTTAACAAAAGGAATATTTTTAAATTTTTCTTTAAGACGACTAATATACTGCTTTTGGTGAATAGCCCAATTTCCCTGTGAATCCTTAAATTCTATACCTAAAATTTTCTTTATTTCACCTAAATTTTTTATTTCGAATTTAGTTTTTAAAAGTTCAGTGACTTCATTTAATTGAGAAAGAGATCTTGAGAATACTATTAAATCGTCTACATAGATCAAAAGTATGGCATTACATTTTAAGTGGTACACACAATTCAGTTTTGAGAAAGGGGAAAACCCCAGATTTAGCAAAGTAGTATTAAGCTCTGACTGCCACTGTCTACCGGCTTGATGCAAGCCGTAGATTGCTTTATTTAATTTCAAAACATGCAATTTTCGTGTAGTACCATCAGGAAAATTAAAGCCCTTGGGCATCTCCATAAAATGTTCACAATCTAACTGACCATAAAGGTAGACACATTTCACGTCAAGATGCCTATGGAAACATTTTAAGGAGAGGACCAAAACACTTGTAAATTTTGAGGTAATTTATCTTTTTCTAACAGGAGAAAAAACTTCGTCATAGTCCATACCAAATATTTGGTTAAAACCCTGGGTCACGATTCTCGCTTTAAAACTGCTTTTTAACGGCAGCGTAGATTCCTTCAATTTGAAAACCCAATGGGAACCTATGACTTTCTTATCAGCTGGTCGAGGCACTAAGGTGTAGACTTCTCTTGCTTTCAGAGTCGAGAGTTCCTCATCTCTGGCACGTTTCCACTGGGAGGCTTCTGGGACAACTACCGCTTCTTCATACGTTGAGGGCTCCACGAATTCTAACATTTTTCAGGATTAATTTTCTTATAACATTATTCCCTATAGTACTGCTGAAACTAAGTGTTGTTATTTCAAAATTGTCATAACAATGGAACCATCTCCGGACTTGGCATGAAATACTGCTTGCCAAATTACTTCTCTAATATTTTACTGTGCATTAACATACTACACAAAAATTTTAACATTCTCACAAACAATTCCATACGAACTTTAACTGTGCCGAATTTCAGGGTCATCCGTTAGCGCTGTGTGCTGCAAAAGGGACACTAAGGTTTTGCTTAGCATATTTATATATACATAGATTTGATGCATGTTATAATTAAAAGTTATTTACTACAATTGTTCATTTGTATTTCATAATTTATACCAAATATAAACAAACTTTAAGGGTTTTTTACTCTTATTTTAAAACCCCTACTTGTTTAAAAAAAAGAACATAAAAAAGTTTGCTTGATAGGTTGAAGAAATGGGAGGAATGGCTAAAGCAGTTGTTAGTGGTATGCCTAAACTTAGAATAGAAGAATGTGCAGCCAAACGACAAGCAAGAATAGATAGCGGGAAAGGTAAAACATTTATTTTTACTCTTTTAAAACATACTGAAAGTTGGAATTTAAATTAAAAATAACATGGAACTAAATGTTCTAGAATAAACAATCTATATGTGTATAGTTGAAAAAAAAAAAGAACTTTATTTTTTTTTATTGTTTATACATCAAAATATCTATAATTGCTTTTAATTGTTGTAATGCAAGGACAGGGACGTAGCCAGGGGGTGGCTGATAGGGCTGCAGCCATCCCCGAAATGAGTAAATGTAAGATATGGAGAAAATTACGTATTCATGAATAAAGAGTTGAAACTTTGTCTAGGTATCCCCATGGTATATTTGAAAGTTCACCTTGAGAAATTTGAGGTTCAGCTACACACCTAAGCCATATTTAATTTTCTTTCTTTCTTTTTTTTTTTCTCTCCTAATGTATGTTTTTCAGACTGCAAAAATTTTAAACTCGATTATGAATTAAAAAAAAAAAATTCTTTCTTTCTTTTATTTAATTTAATTCATTTTTATATGTGGACACTTTTAGGCAAAATTAAAGGCTGCAGAAATAAATTCTCCTCTCCCCCGAAACAAAGATATATTTTATTGATTTTTATAAATTATATTGCATTCTAGATCTTGAGTTCTCAGACATACCTAAAAAAAATTCCTGACAATGCTCTGTGCAGCGATGCTATGGCTGTGCCATTTGCGGAAAACTGTGACAAAGCAACTGGCCATGACATTTAATGCAATTTCAAGCAAAGCTACCTGTCTGCAACAAAACAGCCAATATTCGTCATTACTGCCGTTGTGGACACACATAGGAAATACTTTTCTTCCCTTTTGTTCTATACCTGCCAGGCGTTTATACCTTCTAAATATGTCACTGAACATTGGAAATTTGACAAATCAACTATCAAAACATGGTATTTGCATATGACATTCGATTAGCATCGAGGACCGCAACACTCCTGTTTTCCCTATTATTTATCGATTGACTTCTGTTTTCCTATTTTTACATTGTATTGCAATACCCCCTCCTATTTTTAGCATTTTTTCTTCTCCGCCAGTGATTAATTGGCTTTTGATGTTTTCTTTTAGAATAACGGCAATAAGGCAGCTAAAAGGCTATGATTTTTGAGATTCGGTGACTATAGCAACTCAAAAAAAAAAAAAAAAAAGGCTAAAAGCGATTATTCAAAAAAGTAATATGATTTTTGCAAGGTTTAGATGACTATTTCCAAACTTCAGCTAGGTCAAAGAGGGCAGCAAGCCGCCATTTTTAGTATTTGTGTCATTTACATGTTGTAAAGCCTATTTTGTGTCGTTTTTATCAAAATTGTCGATAACGTCATCACAGTATCAATTGGGCAGTCAGATGGAAACATTCGCTGCCAACTAATTTTCTGGCGATTTGAAAAAAATCCACCATATTGTTTATTTTGCACTGTATTTCTTCTTTCTTTACTTTCTTTATACTTTATGAATTGACAAATTGCACTATTTATTCATCCAGTTTATAGGAGGGGAAAAGGAAAAAATGTATTATGCTGTCTCAGCATCACAATTTCAATCTTTTTTCATCGACTTTGCTAATGAATATTTCCTCTTTAGCTTGTCTTTATTCAAACCTGCAATCTTATAAGAGTAAAATTGATCCCCATTAAAAAAAAAAAAAAAAAAAAAAAACTGTAGTGTTGGTTCTGATATGAATGAAAATGATAGAAAGGATTATAAAGTAAAGGTTGGAACGAAGAATATTTAGACAAGGAAAGAAGTATTTGAAGCGGCTCATTGCCATGTATTTTAGTCACATCATAAACACGAATATAATTAACAATAACAATATAACACTTTATTCACAATTAACTAACACAGATAATACGCACACGTGTCTAACGATTGAACATACAGTGGCGAAGCAGAGTGAGAGAGAGAGAATGGATTGGTGAGTCGTGCGCCTTACTATTGTTTAGGCAACTGTATCGGAGCACCAGTTTGGCGAGTTTTCGCCTGGCGTGGTGTGGGCCGCTGCACAATCCCTCCACAGTCTTGAACTCACCCTATTTCGAGATGAAACATTCAGGGAAATTTACAGTTTGTCCTGAACGAGTGGCTACACCTTTTGTTTTAGCTGGTGATGAGAAATTAGTCTCCACTGACGTCACTAGTCAGGTTGTTGTTGTTGTGGGATTAAGGCCAATTATCTACGCCAGGGATCTAGGCCTGTGGGTGGGGTGCCCTCCGTGAATGTCTTTCTAAGGGGTTCTAACCCGTATTTACGCTACGTTTTGGAGAAAGCCAGGGAAAACTCCGAACAGTTAGGTAGGCAGACACGACCTGGTTTCAAACCAGGCACCTTCCGTCTTCCAGTTCAATGCACTATGCCACTGGTGGGGCCCATCACTAGTCAAGAAAACTGCTTTTAGGCCATTGGCTTGTGGATGATACGGTGACAATCTAATACGTTTGATTCTGAGAAGCTGTGGCAGGGATCTGAACGCTGAGCTCTCGAATTGCCGACCTTGGTCAGTTGTTATTCGTGCTGGAACACCGAAACATGATATCCATGTGGTGTAAAATGCTTTGGCGATGGTCTCAGCTGTCGTGTCTGATATGGGCATGGCTTCTGATCAGCAGCTGTACCTATCAATCATCGTGAGGATATAATAATTTCCTGTGGACAGATGTAAAGGTCTCACAATGTTGAGGTGTACATGTTCAAACCTCTGAGTCTTAGTTTGGAATGAACCTACAGTGGATTTAGTGTGGTGAGTTACTTTTGCTTTTTGGCAAGGGATACACTATCTCGACCAAATCGTGCAATCTTTACTTATAGAACTCCACACAAAGCGTGATTTAGTTAACTTAATGCTACTTCTAATACTAGAGAGGATGTGACATATTATGTAAAGTTGAGAAAATGTTGTGTCGAAATGATAATGGAATACAAGATCTAGCATTACCTGTCGATAAATTACAGTATAAAGGGGTTTTCTGATCTGGTAAAATAATTTTTTTTTTTTAGTTGTAAGTTTCGAAGATTGCTAATTAATTTTTTTAAATTCAGAATTCTTTTGTTGTGCTTTAGCAATTTCTTCATAATCTACAGGGCTGGGCATTATTATAGTGTTGATCCGAGAAAGCATGTCTGTAGTAATATTTTCTGATCCTTTTATGTGATGTATGTCCATCATAAACTGCGAGATAAAATCTAATTGTCATGATTGTCTGGGGATAACTTCTCGGGCCGCTTGTGGAAAGCAACGTTAGTGGTTTGTGATTGGTGAATAGTGAAAAACACTTAGCTTCGACCATGTGCTGGAAGTGTTTAATGGCAGCATATGCTGCTAAGAGTTCCCTATTGTAAGCACTGTAATTGCATTTTGCAGGAGAAAGTTTTCTCGAGAAAAAGGCTAACGGTTGTAAATTGTCATCTTCTAACTGAGAAAGCACTCCACCAATGGTGAAATCTGAGGCATTGATCTCCAATATTAATTTAGCTTTCGATTTGGGATGAGCTAAGAAGACTGCATCCGAAATAAGTTGTTTGCACTTGCAAAATTCTTCTTCAGCTTTTTCCGACCATTCGATTTTTGTTTTATCAGTTTTTTTCACTCCTTTCAAATAGCTAGTTAAAGTTGTTTGATGCTATGCAATGTCAGGTAAAAACCAACGTTAAAAATTTAAAAGTCAGAAAAATCGTTGCAGATCCTTGATCGTTATGTGCTGTGGGTAATTTAAAATAGTTAAAACTTCATCGAGTAAGAGTTTAGTTCCCTGCTTCAAAAGAAGATGCCCTAAAAAGGAAATTTCTTGTACTCCCAAAATACATTTGGCAGTGTTAATCGTTATACCGTATTAATTCATTTTTTCAAGCACCTGACGGACATGGATTTTATGTTCATCTTCAGTTTTACTAAAAATCAAAACATCGTTGAGATATACAAAACAAAAGCTTAGATCAGCCGAAATTTCATTCATAAATCGTTGAAAAGTTTGTGTGGCTCCACATAACCCAAAATTTAAAAATAGAAACTCAAATAGTCCAAATGTTGTGCGTACTGCCATGTTTCTGATATGATCAGGGTGTATCAGAATATGGAAGCATGCTCGTACGATATCAATTTTAGAAAAGATTTTACATCCATGCATTGCATTTGAGAAATCCTAGATATGAGGTATTGGATACCTATCAGGTATAGTACAAGTGTTCAGTCTACGATAATCACCTGCAGGGCATATACTATCGGAACTTTTCAGCAGGGGTGCAGAAAAGGTTTAGAGTCCAATATTTCCCCAGAATACAATTTGTTTTGTCGAAAATTTCCCCAAAACTGAAGCATATTTTCATTCTAGTTTAAGCGATTACTATCTATCACTAGCTTCTTTTGGTAATAACTGCATCCAATTTTTTTTTCCCGTTTTCCTTTTTTAAAAATACACTGGGGACAAAAATTTCCCCAGCGCTTCAGAATTTCCCCCAAAACCTCATTTGAGCATTTGAACATATTCTGCACTCCTGCTTTTCAGTCCAACATGCAAGGGGAAAGACCACAGAGATTTTGATGGTCTGCAAATACCTTGTTCGAGCATAAACCGGAATTCCTGTTTAACGGAGTCGTATAGCTTGGGGCTTAACCACCTGGGTTTACTGTGGACAGGAGAGCCAGTTGTCTCTATGTAATGTACCGTATTATGCTGAACTGTTTTAGCTTGAGTAGAAAGTTTTGTTAAATCAAGGAATTCCGTCGGCATTTTATGATAAGAGTCACGTGAAATTAGTTTAACCCTTTCATAATTTCACCACAAATTCCATGTCGGGTAAGTTTAGTGATTCCGGTTATCAATCGTCTGTGTTTTAAATCTGTCAAAAGACCAAAGATTTCTAAAAAGTCAGCACCGAATATTGGCACAGGAACAGAGGCAATCAAAATTTTCCAAGAGAAATTTCGTCTTAGTCCCATATCAACATTTAATAATTTTGTGCCATATGTAAAAATTTTTGTGTTATTGGCCACAAATAATTCTAGCGAGTAAGAGCATAATTTTTTCGTTATTTTTGGAGACAGGATACAAGATGCATCTGAACCAGAGTCTACAAGAAATTTCTTGCGTGTGATTTTTTGTAAAAAATGAATAAGCGACAAGATTTGTGGGCTATCGCCATTGAGGTTGCCAAAATATTCAGGTCAATAGCCAATTTTAGTTTTCCTAATTTTTTTCATTAAAGTTACAAGGCTCGTGGCATTTGCACGCTTTTTTCCCAAAATGATGATGATAATAACATAATTCTGAGCGCTGTCGTGATTGCGATCGCCAAAAAGGTGATTTAAAATATCGCCCACGTGACTGTGCTCTCGAACGATTGCAGGATAACCGCTCGACTTGCTGAGAAAGTGTTCGCTAAGTGAGGCTTAAAAACAAACTGGTACTTCACTTACGAAGCAACGTAGTCTAAGAGCTATAAAAGCTATAAGCACAGTGAAATCTAAAAACAAGAAACTTGGCAGTGTGTAAAAATACTAGAATTGATGACTCATAAAGGTTTAAAATAACTTCTTTTATTGAAGAAAAGTATACAAACATAATTACAGTTGATTTAATCATAGAAATTATCACAGATAACAAGCATAATCACCACATCAATGCCGGAGCTTTCATTTCTCTAAAAAGACGGCAAGAGCAAGCAATCTAAAAGCAAGCTTATTGCTACACATTTGTTATAAGTATATATACTCCCTGAACTACGTAGTTAGCATAATATTACAGGCATTGAGCATGACCAGGATAATGTCATCCCATTGCAATACGTCTGCGGAGGCTCAGTCGCCTGGCAGCAAAAAGTGTAAACTCACCATTCAACATCTGGTAAACAATGCCATTAGTGATGAAAAGAACTTAGTAACTACATATGGGAGCTTTTAATAATGGTATGCAATATTATTTAACAATGAAAAGAACATATTGAGTTGTAAGGGCTAACAGAAAGCAAAGCTATTTCTGCGCATAAGGCTGTCACATCTCTGAGGAGAGAACTTCAACTTCTGGCCTCACTTGCAAAGCGAACAGGTTGGCTCACCAAACATACACTATTGGGGTACAGGTACACTCGAACTTTGGCGATTTTGTCAGCTAACAGGGCTAATTTATAAGTGACTCTGAGCTCACTGAAAGTGTGCTTTGTACGTTGGCAGGGAGTCACTGGAGCCACAATGTTTGCAAAAATTCCTCCGTTACTGATTTTCTGGTGAGTTCGTGCATTTTTCTCAAAAAATGAGAAGGTTTATCACTCCCTTGTTGAATTTCCGACAACAGCTTCCGAAGATGTTTGTTTTCTGAATTCGAAAACTCCTGAATGAGTCGGTCTTTTAATGCTAAATATTTATTATTTTCAGGTGGTGTAAGTAAAATGTTGGATACTGCGGAAAAGGATTCTGGATTGATCACTGCTACAACATAATTATATTTCGTTAGGTCATTCGTCACTTCAGCTAACTGGAAATTCGATTTGGTCTGTACAAACCATAATTTGATATTATGCATCTACAAGACACGCAATTTGACTCCTAACTTGGAAATCTGGGCCTCCTTGGGGGTAGTGTTGTCGTTCGGCATTCTTGGTCGAGAAACGAGAAATAATCACAAAATCTTATTTCACAATAACAAATTAAAATAATATTAATCTCCTAACAATATCGATCATGGAAAGCCAAACTCGGGGAAATGAACACAAGTCTTACCTCTAAATTGTAGTGATCTGCCATCCTCGTGGTAGAACATGGTCCTCCGTCCGATGAAAAACAAAGTCCAAGAAGAAATGCAAGGTCGTATGTGTCACCACTGAAACAGCTCGTTGCCACATCTTTTAGTCACATCATAAGCACAAACATAATTAACAGTAACAATATAATACTTTATCCACAATTAAGTAACACAGATAATACACGCACTTGCCTAACGATCAAATCCACAGGGGCAAAGCAGAGCGAGAGAGAGAGAGAGTGGATCGGTGAGTCGTGCGCCTTACTATTGTTTAGGCAACTGTATCAGAGCACCAGTTTGGCGAGTTTTTGCCTAGTACGGCATGGGCTGCTGCATATATATGAAAACAAACATCATATAAATGTAACTTCTTCATATTCTTCAAGTTGCTTTTCAAATGATTTACCACAGTACTCTTCATTCTGAGTTACAAAAGTGCTTTTATTTCTCACCTTATGTATTTAGAATCACATGAATTATATACTTAGTACTCATGAATATAATGAAAGTTAATTAACTTTTATTATTGTTTAAGTTTACCCTTTTAGAAGTAAAAAAACTGATGAAAATTAAAATTAAAAAAAAAAAAAATATATATATATACCGTAATTTATGGAAGAAACGCCGCACCCACGAAAATGAGCTTAGTTAGCTAGAAAATCGTCAAAAACGCCGCAGCCGCGATCGTTGGTGCGTGTGTGTATGTGGGGGGGGGGGTGATCATGGTCAGAAGTCAATGCCAGATAAAATTCAATGTTTTCTAAAATAATTTCTTAATTAACAAAAAATAAATAAATAAAAAATATGTTGCATTACTTATTAGACCTAATTTATTAAAAAGCTATTAAGTTGATCGTATATATTTCGGTAGAAGTTGGATAAACGGTAAAAAAATCACCTTTTTTCTCCCCCTTCCCATAGAATGTTTTAAAGTATTTGCCACCATTTTACGAAGCTTACGATTTCTATTTTCAAATAATCAGATATCAATGTTTATATTCACAAAGGTGAATTTATAGAAATAAAAAAATAACTTCTAAAAACCTTCTTGCATCTGCACAAAGTTCGGACAGACTACCAGGCGCCATTAAAATGAAAACAGCAATCGATGTGTGAGAAGAGTCTCCAGTTAAAAGTAAACATCCCCCCCCCCCCCCGCGGATGGCCAGCTGTTGATTACGTAATGAGCTTGCTTCAGCAATTTTAAACTGAATGTTGTGTAACAACTCTTGATGGTATTTATTTATTATTTTTTATATTTATAACATTGAGATTTATTTTAAAAGCATTCAGCATTTCTTGAGCATACCAATTAGTTGGCAGTGTTTATTCCATAGAGTGCACAGGGCGCAAAGCCGCACGGCGAAAAAAAAAAAAATCTTTCAGATTAACTTTATTTATTTATTTTTTTGGGGGGGGAGGGGGGAAGGGTTAAACTCGCACCGTGCGCAACATTGACTAATTTTGGCTGAAATTCAGTATTTTAAGAACAATAGAGGTTCATGTGAAAAACAGGTGCATTTAATAGAGGGTAGTGCACTTTTATGGTATTTTACAGAACTTTAACCCTTCAAAATATATATTCAAAACTTCATTAAAATTTATTTATAGTTCTAAAATGTAGATGTAAAAGATTTACTTCTGTTTTTTTTTTCTTTTTACTTAATTGAGAAGACATCGGTTGGATGTATGAAGCCATCCACTTCAGAGCACGGGACATGGACCATCTTAGGGTGCTCTGACTTTCTCCAAAACTGGATCAAACCTCTTTTCTATGGGGGGTAGGTTCGCATTCTGATTCGCTACGCTGTGATCTGTGCACGCTAAAGAGTATGTGCACCATCGGTGGTGGCGCCATCTTTTGAGAAAATTATCACGAAACGAATTTTTCGATTTTTTGTTGAAGATCGGCTTAAAAAAATTAAAAATATTGTAAACGCCACACCCGGTAGAAACGTCGCACTTACTATTTTTTAACTTTTAAACTCATAAATGCCGTGGCATTTTTTCCATAAATTACAGTATTTGATTTTTTTTTCAGTATTTGATTTTCCGGTTTTGTGATCATCATTTTTAAAATGTGAAACATATTATTACAAAAATTTTGAAATAAAATTAGGTGCACTTTAAATATTAATAATAATATGTATACTTACAATTAAAAGGTCGTCACCTACAAAAGGTTGAGAACCACAACTTAAATAAATTAAATGTAATATCAAGAGTAGTTATTTAATTGGTTTTAAATGGGAACCTTCATATATATAAATTTCCACATAAATCTATAATGCAACAACACGGAAGAATGGTTCATTTTGCATATTTATTTTTTTTTAATGAAATTTCTAATAGTTATGAAACTGATGAAAATTTATTTAGCTGAGACAAACCAAATCAAAAAATAATTTTAAGAGACAAAAAGGAAATTTAGCTGAGACAAAAAGCTGTTTCTGCTTGGGCATAGTGTTTTGGACATAGCATCGCTGTATCATGTTTTTTTTTTTTTTTTTTTTTTTTTTCCTGTACATTTTTATTGTAACACTTGCTTTCTTTATGAAAGCACAAATACTGATCTACTGATAGAAGTTGAATTTTTTGCCTGAAATTTGTTGGAATAACAAGTGTAAAAAAAGGCAAAAAACATGTTTTCTAACTGTATTTCACCAATGCCTAATGGTAATATTATTCCTTTTTGTGAATTTTTAGACCTGTCCAATTTTTTGTATGTGCAGAGTAGGAGATTTTATACAACAAAATCTATTCATCATTATGCTTTATTTCCTTGTAGTTTTTTTTTTCTTTTTAAACAATTTTCTTTCATACAGTATTATATGGAGTGTATGCATCACGTAAATAGAGAAAACAGTGCCTTGCTGAGGGGGGGGGGTAATTTTTTTTAAACAACTTTCTTCTTATATATGTACACAGAAATATTGCTAATTTTTTCAAGGAGTAAAAATACTCCTTGAGTTCTTTTAAGGGAGTGAATTTAATAATTTCAGAGGAGTAAATTTAGCAGTTTTAAGAAAAAGAATCAAAAACAAAGACAAGAATAAAAATGCCCAATGAAATAAAAAATACTAAATTGAAGTTAATTAATAAAAAAATATGTAGGTTATTATTTTAAAATTTATCTAAAGCACATCTTACACTGTTACAACACATTGGAAACATACTGTTTTATTTAAAAAACAAATTCAGTCTTA
Organism: Cheiracanthium punctorium; assembly: GCA_038373885.1. Taxonomy (NCBI): domain Eukaryota; kingdom Metazoa; phylum Arthropoda; class Arachnida; order Araneae; family Cheiracanthiidae; genus Cheiracanthium; species Cheiracanthium punctorium. The sequence goes on along the minus strand of JAWZYV010012698.1, from coordinate 94,015 downwards.
TTTAAAAATGGGAACGAGATGTATTATTAAATTTTCAAGGAGTATTTTTTATTTTCAATGTGTGGAATATGCTTGTAGAGGGTTAAAAATATCTCTGTATATACAGGGTGTCCCAAAATGGTGGTTATGGGCCTTAATTCTTTATCTATTAGAGATAAATAGGTTGTGCAAATTGAAAAAAATGTTCAAAATAAAGATCCGTTAAGAAAAAGTTCTCGTTCATTTACATAAAGCTACGCTTTTTAAATTTTTATATGGCCCCTGTACAAAACAAATCCCAATTAGATTTAGAAAGTTTTTATTTTCCATCCAACAAGAGTAATAGAAAAAACTGCATAGCTGTAAATTTAAAACTGAGTGAGTTATGCTTAATTGAAAATGGAAGGCTGTGCAAAGGGACCATACACAAAAATAGAAATGTAAATTTGTGGCCTGTTATAAAAGATAGAATGTATGAAAATATTTACATTAGAGCTATTTTTGCATTTTTAGGGTAGATTCATGGTTCTGTTGAAAATTATCATATTTTTCAAAACAACGTTCTAACAGACAACTCAGACGATTTTTTATTTCCTGTAAGTGGTATTTAACCATTTCAAATGTTTATGGTAAAACAATTTTTTACAGGTATTTAACCATTTCAAATGTTTATGGTAAAACAATTTTTTACAACTGCATAATGAAATGCCGACAATTTCGTTTGAGTTTACTCATTTTTTTTCCAGTAATAGCTCTTATCAGAACAACTCACCCAAACTTTTCTTGGCTGACATTAGACAAATAAGTATACCTTTTAAAATTACTTTGTCTTCATTAAAAGCTTTAGCATGAAGTCTTAAAGTAGAAAGTGTTCATGCAAGATGTTTGAATTGAAAAGTATTTAATTGTTAGCGCATTTGGCTTGATTTTCATCCATTAATAATTTATCTGTTTTCTCTTCAGAGGTTATAGTTGGTGTGAATAAGTATAAAAAAGATAAAGAAGACCCAATTGATGTTTTGATCATTGATAATACTAAAGTTTGTGCCCTTCAGATTGAAAAGCTGAAAAAAATCAAAGCCACCAGAAATACTGCTCAGGTATTTTTCCATAGTAATGTACATACATATATATATACATAATATAAAATGTGTTAGGCGTTTTTTTTTTTTTAAAGTAATATATTTGGTAAATTAATTTCTTTGTCATAAAATATTTTAATATGAATTATTAAAAACTATATTAATGGTAAATATCATATATATATATATATATATTGTGTGGTATTATTCTTTAAAATTTGGTAGGCAGGCTTCAGCCTGTTGCCCTTTGTAACACCAGGGTTATATGGATTGTGGACACTTCAGGAATTGTTCTATTATTTTAAAGTATTACTGACAACTCCACAGAGGCTAATTCTTACTCTCACTTTTTTACTCTCTCATCATATTGATAAGCTGTTCTTCCATTGATGGCAGAATTGCCACCTAGTAGGTGTAGGAGTAGGTTTAATAGATAGACACATGTTTATTTTATATAAGCATCATTTTACTTTAAAAAAAATATTTTTTGTATTTCCACTAATGGGCTAAATATGTATCTTGCTGCAGAAAAAATGAAAAAGTTTAGAAGATTGTACAGAAACTGTGAAGTGATTAGTGCTACAGTAGAAGACCCAAAATCCACACAGCTTGGTTCCAGACCTTGTGTGGATTTTAGAATTTTGGGTCATAAAAGGAAATTTATCCCATTTCCCTCCACCCCACCCAGAAAAAAAAAGAAACGATAAAGATCAAGAGAAACAAATCATGTTACTTATAATCAGAATCATGATATAAAAATACAGAGGGATAATACAATACAGTTGAAGGCCAGAAATCCGCCGACCTAAAATCCGCAAACGTCTGAAATCCGCACACCTTCTCTGATGTAATAATGAAATTCGCAGTATTCCGCCAATGATGAAATTGTTGAAAAGTTTCTTGATTCCAGATAAATATGATTCTGATGATGATGATAAAAACTTGGGTAATAATAATAATAAAAAATCCATTTGATAAAAGTTTAAAGTTAAGAGAAGAATACCTTAAATTTTTATAACAGCTAAGTTCTGTAACAAAACAAGAATTAATGATAATTCTGTTTAAATATTCTAATGAAAATATGCAGTTTAAACAGTTATTGTTTAAACTGCATATACAAACAGTTATACAATTTGCAAAATTAAATAAATAAAAGAAAGAAACAAAGTAGAAAAAAATATTTTAAAACAAATCACCATAGAATATGTTTTCAAAATTAGAGAAAGGAAATTTTGAAACCATTTGCTTTGCTAGTCTTCATGTAATTTCCTTTTTCTCCTATGCTTTTGTATTTAAAGTGAAAATGTAAGTGAAATACGTTTGACTGTGTTTTTATTTCATCGTAATTGTATTCTCTTTTTCTTAAATCAGAAATATAATGATTTATCTTTTATGGCCTGAAATCCTAAAATCCGCACAAGCCTTGGTCCCAAGCTGTGCGGATTTCTGGCTCTCTACTGTATACAAAATTATGAGATTATAGTACAACTTACTTAATCATGTATATTCAATAGTAGTTTAGGACTTTGGGATGTTATAATTATAGGCTTTTTTTCATTATTACCTGTAACACAGCTTTGCTGCTCTACAAATCTGAGATATTTCTTGAAAATGAATTGAGGGCTTGCCAGGTGAAGAAAAATGAATTGAGGGCTTGCCAGGTAAAAGATGACAAAAACGTTTACCTTGATAGTTCTTTTATTTAAGTAATGAAGCATGAAGGCTGGTATACAGATGGGGATGAACAAATGGATGTGGTACAGCATCTATGTGGCATCGGACATTCTGGACAACAAATCGAACAGCATCACCTTGAGATAAGCTTGTAGCGGCATAATCAAAAAAAGGCTTTGTTGGAAGCTGCGACGGGATGGCTCGCCAGGTTAATCGTTTGACTCAGCTCAGAGCATCTCACATGGCTGGCTTCGAGCGTCCTTCCATACGCATCTGTCGCATCACCCTTTTCGCCTCCTCTCTCTCTGCCTCTCTCGCGGCGAACTTTTATACTATTGGCCAGGCAACGACGTCACCAAGGACTGCGGACCTGTGACGTGAAAAGAAAAAGGAGAAAATAGCTCCGCGGCAAGTCGCCGGGAGTACAGCGCCTCTAGCGGCCAAAAACAGAAACACATTATGCAAAACGTTTTGCAGCAATTAGGTGCTTGTTTGAAGCGTTGATATTAGAATAGTTTTAAGTAAGAACTTTAATCAATAAAAATAAGAGCTATCAGTGCCTTTAGATTTTAAGGCAAATAATCAAAGTTAAGTTATACAGCATTCATATATAATAAAGAGAACACAGCCACATGTCATGGAACCTTTAAGGTAAGGTTTACAGTTACTTTTCCTAACAATGGCCCGCCTTCCATGACATGGCAAAAGAAACTGCTTCAAACAAGTAAAAAAAAATTCTTTCAAAAGAGAGTAAGTACTTTTCCCTCTGAAAAGAACAAAGGACATATTATGCAAATAGCGATGAACACAGATGAGAAAGCACAAGCCCAGCCAGCCACGATACATCGAATTAACGTCGCCGTCGACGTAGTTTCGACGTAATCATCGACGTTAAAAATCCTTGGATATGTCCACCTGTTTGCCCGTCGAGCGCTGAACTTCTCGACGGCGTATTACCCGCGAGGGGTGACCGTGAGAGATAACAATCTCGCTTAACTACGGCGTAAGAATGGAAAAGGGTGACCGCCAGGAAGAGAAAATCCCCGATATTGGTCGAACACTCGTCGCTATAACGGCGAAGGGAGACAGATTCTCGGAATTCGTTTATAAAATTCAGCTCATAGTGGTTGATTTTACGTTATACCTTGTCGAATCGCTCCAACAGGACAGAGAAAACCGGCTTATATTCGTCTAATAGAAGTCGTTCTTTAAAGACTTCGCAGAATTTGTCGAATTCTGCCCATTTATAAACGTAGTAATTATGCCGCAATTCCAGACATTCAGAGAATAGACAAATACCATTTACATACGTCGTGAAGGAATGGAAATTCAAACTGTTCTGATCTTGTGAACTTTTGCCGTTTAAAAAGGAAACATTTTATATTTCTATATAATACATTTTAATATTAGTTTGTTAGCTAATAAAAAGTTATTTTTAATTAAATGTGCAAAAATTACAAGTTTTAAATTAACTTCTAGTCGTTTAGATGAAGTTGTAAAATATACATTCATAAAAATTTGAACACAGAGAAAATACATTAAAGAAAAATATAATCTTGATTTTTTGAATTTAATTGATTAGTAACTTGCATAAATAGCTTATGTCTCTATTTTACATTTTAAAGGGTTTACTTTTTCCCCCCGGTACATTTTATGAATTGTTTTTACTGTAGGTATATTTAATAAAAGGCGGGGGTGGGTACGCTGTTTAATTCAATGTTATAAACAATCTAAATATCTTCATATATTGGTGAAAGATGGTGAAAAAGTAACTTAAAAATTAAATAAAATATTAGTAAATTTAGTTAAGTAAGGAATACAGTTTAAAATGCAATTTTACTAACAGTAAATATAATTTACTTATTTTATATAAAAAAGATTACTTTTTAACCAATATATGAAAATATTTAGATAGTTTATAAGAGTAGATTAAATAACTTTTTCAACCCTTTTATTAAAAATACCTAATACAGCCAAAACGATTAATAAAATGTACCGGGGGAAAAAATGGAAACCCTTTAAAATGTAAATTAGTGACATAAGTTGTTCGTGCGAGTTACTTATCTGTTAAATTAAAAATCAAGATTATATTTTAACTTTAATATTTTTTGTATATGTTCAAACTTTTATGAATATAAATTTTATAACTTTATCTAAACGATTAGAAGTTAATTTAAAACTTGTTATTTCTAATCATTTAATTCAAAATTGCTTTTCATTAGCTAACAACTAGTAGTATAATGTATTATATTTAGAAATATAGAGCGTTTCCTTTTAAACGGCATGTGCACCCGACAAGAAGTTTGAATTTCCATGCTTTCACGACGTATGTAAATGGTGTGTGACTGACATATTCTCTAAATGTCTGGAATTCCGGCATAATTACTACGTTTATAAACTGTCAGGATTCGACGAAATCGTCAAGGAACCACTTCTATTAGACGAATAAGCCTGCTTTTTTATCTCCATAGTTTATTATAGTTTTCCTGTAATAAAATATGAAGAAGTTTTCTATCTACAAATCCCCCCCCCCTCTCAACCTCCCACGAGAAAAATTTTGTCTACTTCATTACACAAACAGTTTTTTATTTATCTCTCTTAATTCTTTGATTTGTTCAATTTCACTACTCCAAATAGGTTTAAATTACATACTAAATGCACACATATTAGTATACAATTTAAAAAGAAAAAAAAACTTTGCATAAAGTGCTTTAATCTGTTTCATTGTAAGTTATGCCATAATGCAATAATAAGTTGACTTTTGTTATAGTAAGTTTACATTAAGTAAATTTGTGCTTATAATGAGAAAAAATATTTCATATGCTTAAGGTAAACAGTTGATTTTGTGCCAATTGTACCTTTATATTTCACTCTATAATACAAATAAGACTTATAATTAGCAATTAAAAAGAAAATGAATAAAAGAAACAAAGCACATAATTATTAGTTAAATAATTACTTAACTCACCTCTAAAATTTTGATGGCTGGAATTAAAATTTGTAGTTACCCCGATAAACTTTAATAACATCACCGGCCAACACAATTTAAAGAGAGCCAGACAAACTTATTAATATGCCAAGCTAACGATAAATCGTGTTAGCATTGAACTTGAAAAATATTCCAAGAGATACTTGAAAAATATCCACTTTTATAGTTAAAACTATGGAAATTTTACTGTTCTGTGTAGCGCAGCTGACTCAGCCATTGACTACACGCTGGAGCGAGTTCTGCCCTTGCATAAAAAACTGCGAAGTACGAGCCACGCGAACCATGAACGAATACACACACAAAAAAGAAAAAAAAGCATCTATTTTCTGAGAAAACGGTTGGGGTGGACATGTCAAAGGTCGTGAGAAAGGACCTTGTAAATTCTGTCTCCCCTGCACTGTTTATTCGACGTTCAACTGACTATTAACTAAGCTGAAAAAATTTCTCGATTCTCCATCGCGTGTTTCTTCTTGGCTGGCTGGGGGGGGGGGGGGGGTGTCTCCTTACACCGCCAAAGCCATAAGCGGAAAATCGGCGATGTATTGACGGATCATAGACCTCCTGAGGGCGACCAACATTAACAGTTGAAGATAGCCGCCTCCCTGACCAAAATCGAACGGCTCTTTAAGACGTCGACAACACAATGTATGTTTGATCTCTTTTAAACGCTATTTTTTGCTGTAATTTTTCCTCGACCTATTTTCGACATTTCGACATCGGGAATACGTAATTTAAACGTGTGTGCGCTTGCTGGGAAGGGTTAGTACAAAATATGCATAGTTACACTATAAAGTACGACAACTATAAAGTACAACTAGTATAAAGTACGACTGGCCAGTCAAAAAAAACGTTAGTAAAAAAAACACTTTTCAAAAGATTCACATAATGCAATTAAACACATTTGCATTCACTTTACAAAGAAAAACCAACAAGCTTGTACTTTCTTTAGGGGTGAGGTGCACCTCAAAAAAAAAAAAAAAAAAAAACTCTTAAGAAAAGAGATAAAAATAGAAAAGTTTGTTTGAGTCATTTACATTCACAAGGTGGGCATATGGGAGCTTCCATTCAACATACTGGGACTCACAAAATTAAAAGATAACATCTCCTGTGACGAATGACGAAAATATACCGTCTAAGAACAATCCACCTTCTCCACCACATTCTCTGGCAAATTACAATGTCACCTCACGAGACGTAGCTGAGGCTGCTCGAATGGGCGAAAAAAAGGGTCCTGACCCCTAGAACAGTATACTCTGTGGGGAACTTTACTCCTTACATCTGTAAAAGTAAAGAAACAAACAATGGGGAAAAAAAAAAGGATGGTGATGAGTCACCGTTAAAGGAACAAATCCTCTTGACCAAGGCTATTTTTTTTTTCAGAAAGATCAAGAAATTTTTTCCTTTCCCCCTTTTTTTCATAGAGAGTCTTCGACTTGACAAAAGAAAAGGTTATGTTCAAAAGAGAAAGTCAAAAGTGACTTTTCAGAAAAATTTGCCTAGGTTCCCTTTAGTGGGAGTAGGACTTTGAAATTTTCTTTTCAAAAGAAAGTCTAAAGAGACTTTTCAAAAAAAATTTTGCCTAGGTTCCCTTTAGTGGGAGTAGGGCTTTGATACTGAACAAAAAAGTCTTTCGTTGAATGTTGTAAGTCCAGTCTTTGGAAGAGGTTTTGTGAAAATATCTGCTGGGTTATTCTTTGTATTTATATATTTTAAGGTAAATAATTTATCTATAACTAGGCTTCTTAAAAAGTGATACTTTACATGTATGTGCTTCGTCCGGCTGTTCTCAATGGGCGAGTTGCTGAAATCTATGGCGGCAGTATTGTCGCAAAAAAGTGTAACTTTATCCAGGTCTTTGGGAAGTAGTTTTAGATTTATTAGCTCATTATAAATTCTTTGTATCCACAGCAATTCTTTGGAGGCTTCTGTCAGGGCGATGAATTCCGACTCCATCGAAGATAGAGCGACACACTTCTGTTTCGACGTACGCCATGATATGGGGGTTTGATCCAGCATTAAAATATATCCTCCCATTGACACTCGGTCATCTCTGTTTGAAGCAAAATCAGCGTCTGAGTAGCAATTTATGGAAATCTGATTTATATTAGATAATTTTAATTTGAGGTGTGAAGTAGATTTAACGTAGCCAAGTAATTTTAATAATTGATTGAAATGATTATATCCGGGATTAGATTGAAATTGTGATAAAACATTTACTGCGTATGAAATATCTGGACGGGTTCTGCTTGCAAGGAACGACAAACATCCTAAGATGTTGCGATAGGGAAATTTTTCCATTTCTTTAACTTCTGCGGCGTTAGTTGGACAGTCCATTTTTGACATTACGATACCCGGAGCGATTGGAAGGGATGAGATGGGTATATTAAAACTTTTAAAGCGGTTGTAAATCTTGTTTATGTATTCCTCTTGATGTATAAATAAGCCATTTTCATTTTCTTCAAATTGAACGCCTAATAGTTTTCTTGTTTTCCCCAACTTCTTAAGATTGATTTTTCCTTCTAATAAATCGAATACGTGGTTTATTTCCTTTTCTGTTTTAGCTAGGAGTACAATGTCATTCTAGGGCAGTGTAGTTGTATCTCTCGCTAACTCCGTTCTGCTCGGGAGTATAGTCGTTTGTTCTTTCAGCGTGAATCCCTTCTTCATCTAAAAACTTTTTAAATTCGTTATGACAAAATTCCATCCCATTATCGGTTCTGATGTTAATAATTTTAGTGTTTAAAAATCTTTCTGCCCTTCTTTGAAATTTCTTAAAACACTCAAATACTTCGGTTTTCTTTCTCATAGGATATACGGTAGTCTTCCTGGAGTAGTCGTCTGTTATTGTTAAAAAGAAACGATGACCAACTATTGACTGGTTGGGAAGTGGACCACAGACATCCATATGTAAAAGTTGTAGGGGTTTAGTTGAGCGGATTGAAGGGATGCTTTTAAAACTTTTACGTCTCGTTTTAGCTATTTTACAATTATGGCATGATATTTCGGGGTTTGCTCTTAAAGTAGGAAGGCCAAAGACACAGTTTGATTTACTAGTTTCAATTATGGACTTATAATTAATATGACAGAACCTTTGGTGCCAGAGTTCTAAATCTTCCGATTTAGGGGGAGAGGAGACATTTGCTTCTGGTTTCTTCTCGTGAGTATTTTTAGAATTTCGCTTCAATTTATCATACTTGGGATACAAAAAGTACAGTCCTTGCTTCTTATAGGCGGTGAATAATTTTCGATTATTTTTCAGAAATGCATGAACTTTACCCTGACCACCTCTAAAGGTAAGACCTTCTGAATCGAGGATAGAACCGGATAGTAAATTGCGTCTTAGTTCAGGGGAGTATAAAACATTTCTCAAAACACGTTTCATCTTTCCGTTCTGGAAATTCAGAACTACGGTTCCCTTCCCCTCGACAGGACATTCAATACCATTTATGGCGACGGACATTGACTTACCCTTAATGGGTGTAAAATATTTAAATAGATCTTTTTCATTACAAAAGTGATTACTTGCGGCAGTGTCAAAAACCCATGAACGATCATTTTCAATTACTTGGTTAGAATAAGCTTCAATAATAAAATTTTTAGGGTGATAAGATCCTTTTTGCTTTTGGGGAGGAGGGTGTCTGCAGTTGATTTTTAAATGTCCGGTTTTTCCGCATCCATAGCAGCGCCTCGTCTCACGTTTAAAGTTTCCTTTACGAGGGGTACGTTTTTCATGTTTGGCTTGACTGGACATAGCAATAGCGGCACGGTCGCCTAAGCTTTGTTTCAACCTGGCTTCCTCGGCTAATAATTCAGCTAGGACTTTATCGAACTTAAATTCATCGTCATCCCATCTATAGATGGCCTGCACAATCCCTGCGTACTCAGGGGGTAAATATCTAATTAATTGAAAAGATTGGTACCAATCCGCTAATGGTGTACCAGCTTCACGCAACTGCGTTGCAATAGATTTTAAACGAGCACCAAATAATCCTACTTCCTCATTGTCGTTAATTCTGCATGAAAAGAACTCATCGGTCAAAGCGATAGAACGAGCTCTTGATTCGGGCTTAAAGTGTTTCTTTAGCTTTTCCCAAACTTCCTTGGGATCATATGTCCCGGCGAGGAGGGGTTTATATTCACTGGATATATTTAAATATATGGTACTATACGCTTTACCGTATCTAATTTTATAGTCCCTCAACTCTTTAACTTCCGTTTCTTTTGGTCTAATTTCTTCGCCGGTTACAATATCCCAGCAATTTCTATCTATTAACAAGACTTTTATATATTCTTTCCATGTCTCATAGTTATCAGAGCCCAATTTATCAACTTGCATCGATATAGTTTCCATTTTTTTTTTTTTTTTTTTTTTGATTTCAGATAGATTTATATAATTAAAAACTTCTAATCAGGGCCCGCCCTCTTAATGCTCGTTAAAATCTTTTTGTAAATAGTTAAAATCAAGGAATACATGCATATACTTAATAACATAATCTTCACATAATTTTTAAATGGCAGAGGCCCATAACCGAAATGTCTGAATTTAGCAGAGTTTTATACTTCAAAACTTTGAGCAGTGAAAGCTAGTAAGAAAAATGAATTGAGGGCTTGCCAGGTAAAAGATGACAAAAACGTTTACCTTGATAGTTCTTTTATTTAAGTAATGAAGCATGAAGGCTGGTATACAGATGGGGATGAACAAATGGAAACAAAAAACAGGCATTTGATGTGGTACAGCATCTATGTGGCATCGGACATTCTGGACAACAAATCGAACAGCATCACCTTGAGATAAGCTTGTAGCGGCATAATCAAAAAAAGGCTTTGTTGGAAGCTGCGACGGGATGGCTCGCCAGGTTAATCGTTTGACTCAGCTCAGAGCATCTCACATGGCTGGCTTCGAGCGTCCTTCCATACGCATCTGTCGCATCACCCTTTTCGTCCTCCTCTCTCTCTCTGCCATCTCTCGCGGCAGGCGAACAGGCGAACTTTTATACTATTGGCCAGGCAACGACGTCACCAAGGACTGCGGACCTGTGACGTGAAAAGAAAAAGGAGAAAATAGCTCTGCGGCAAGTCGCCGGGAGTACAGCGCCTCTAGCGGCCAAAAACAGAAACACATTATGCAAAACGTTTTGCAGCAATTAGGTGCTTGTTTGAAGCGTTGATATTAGAATAGTTTTAAGTAAGAACTTTAATCAATAAAAATAAGAGCTATCAGTGCCTTTAGATTTTAAGGCAAATAATCAAAGTTAAGTTATACAGCATTCATATATAATAAAGAGAACACAGCCACATGTCATGGAACCTTTAAGGTAAGGTTTACAGTTACTTTTCCTAACATTTCTCAGAGCCTAACCTTCATTAAATGTTATTGTATGAACTTTTCGATCAACCTCACTTGTTCCTGTGTCAAAGTCTGTGTCATGTGACCATAATTGAGTATTAATTATGTCACTGTCAGTCATTTGAAGGATATCAATGCTACCATCAGAGCTCACAAACTCTTAAAACATTCCCCCCCCCCCCCCCAAGTGGGAATAGCTTATTTTGTTTTACTTTGTGGTTATAGTGTAGTTTTCTGAACTTGCAGCTGGCAGGGCACATTTCATTGTTTACATTGAACAGACAGTGTGAATTTTAGAGCCTTGCGGATTTCGGGTCGGCGGATTTTGGGTCTTTTACTGTATTTGCAGAATAATTCATAAAATTAGTTTTTTTAAGTTGTATCACTATTCTTGTCGATCAGCGATATATTAAAAAAAAATTATATTAGTCCTGCTCCTTTATACAGATTCCACCCCCCCCCATAATAATTCTCTTCTCGTGTTGTTTCAAAATGAATATTTGAAATCTTTAATCCGTAAGTATTGAACAACTTTCATAGAAACAATATACATCCTCAGTAAAAACTTTAAGGCCAATAAAAATTTTGAGAAAATGGAAAAACCTTAAACTGAAGTTTAAAATATCATTTGATTGATAATTATTAACTTTAAATACAAATGCAACAAAATTCATTTGTAAATATTTTATCATCAGAAAATATTATAGAACACACTGATCAATATTTAAGACTTAGTAAAAACTTTAAGGCAAGCATAGAAAATAGCATAAGACAGGGAAAAAAAAAAAAAAAAAAAAAACAGACTTTCAGAAGCTTGTGTAGGAGCCATTTCTTGCAATTACTCAAATATTCTTTTTTTCATGGATGAAACTAGTTTTTGTCAAAGTTCAGGGTCGTTTTATACCATTTGTCTTCGACAGTAGATTTCAGTTCTACTGATGATGTAAAGTGTCTCCCATTGGCATAAACTCTTCTTATTAAGTCATCCCATAAGTGCTTTATTTGGTTAAGATCTGGAGAGTTAGCTGACCTTTTCAAAGTTTCAACATTGTTGACTTTGGAAACCATTTTTTTTGTACTGTTACTCTAATGGATAGGTGCATTATCTTGCTGATATTTTTAATTTTCTCCTGCAAGAGATTCAGCATTTGGTGAAAGATGACTTGCCAGGACACTTTGATATGCTTCTGAATTCATTTTACCAGAAATGAACATAATTAAAACCACACCATTGTAAGCAAAGCACCTCTATGTCATCATAGAGCCTCCACCTAATTGACGCTTGTAGAATACTCCCTTTTTTTTTTTTTTCTTAAATCATGCTAAAATTATTTTCATCCTTCTGGCCTATCCAAACTCCTTTTTTAAAAAAAAAATCAGAACAAATTAATTTAAAAGCAATAGGACAGACAGGATTAAAATCATTAAAAGCAGATAAAAACACATTAAAATCCGTCAGTAGCACTTTCGGTGGCAGCCACCACCTTCTTCAGCTCTGATCTCAATTCAAAATGCCTTGCTCTCTTCCTCAGTATGGCGTTCCATCCTGGATCTATCTGCGCATGCGTCATGTTATTTATAGCGCCATCTGTCGTTATAATCTGTAAAGCCTCCATGTTTAGGGCATAATAATTATTTTTGTAATTGGAGAGTTTTTGGCTATTGTTAAAGTCGATTTCTATGGGGCGTTCCTGGGCTATTTTTGAGAGGGTAGTAGGTGGTTTTATTGAATTTAATGTCATTGTGGTGTTCCTTTTTTCGGTCTTTGATTTTCCATTTCGTCATACCAATATAGCAGCCTGGTTTATTAGAACTATTGTCTGTAAAGTTTATTTTATAAGTACCGGCGGTTTCATCAGGAGTAATAGTGTCTTTATCACTGCGAATGCATTTGAAGATTTTTTGATTAGGTTTTATGGGTATTTTAATATTTTTCTTGGCAGCTTCATTTGTAATTTTTAGAGCGGCTCCCCTGCAGTAGGGAATGGCGTTGGTAAATTTTGGTCTTGCGGATAGTTAACAAAAATGAAACCGAAAATATCCTCAGAGAAATCAATTCAATAGACAAAAACATTCAATTCACCATGGAAATAGAAGTAAATGCCACCATAAATTATCTGGATGTTAAAATCACTAGAGATACGAAGAATAATATCCATACTACCGTTTTCTGAAAAGCCGCCAATAATAATGAAATAGTACATTTTAATTCAAAAACTCCCTACAAATTCAAAATAGCCGCCATATGCTCATATGTCAATCACGCAATTACAGTATGCTCAGACGAAAACCTCCTCAATGAAGAACTCCAATTTATTAAAACACAATGGTTTCGCTATGTCGACGATGTCTTTGCAATAGTTAACAAAAATGAAACTGAAAATATCCTCAGAGAAATCAATTCAATAGACAAAAACATTCAATTCACCATGGAAATAGAAGAAAATGCCAGCATAAATTATCTGGATGTTAAAATCACTAGAGATACAAAGAATAATATCCATACTACCGTTTTCAGAAAAGCCACCAATAATAATGAAATAGTACATTTTAATTCAAAAACTCCCTACAAATTCAAAATAGCCGCCATACGCTCATATGTCAATCGCGCAATTACAGTATGCTCAGACGAAAACCTCGTCAATGAAGAACTCCAATTTATTAAAACACAAAACCCGAGACCAAAATTTACCAATGCCATTCCCTACTGCAGGGGAGGCGCTCTTAAAATTACAAATGAAGCTGCCAAGAAAAATATTAAAATAGCCATAAAACCTAATCAAAAAATCTTCAAATGCATTCGCAGTGATAAAGACACTATTACTCCTGATGAAACCGCCGGTACTTATAAAATAAACTTTACAGACAATAGTTCTAATAAACCAGGCTGCTATATTGGTATGACGAAACGGAAAATCAAAGACCGAAAAAAGGAACACCACAATGACATTAAATTCCATAAAACTACCTACTGCCCTCTCAAAAATAGCCCAGGAATGCCCCATAGAAATTGACTTTAACAATAGCCAAAAACTCTCCAATTACAAAAATAATTATTATGCCCTAAACATGGAGGCTTTACAGATTATAACGACAGATGGCGCTATAAATGACATGACGCATGCACAGATAGATCCTGGATGGAACGCCATACTGAGGAAGAGAGCAAGGCATTTTCAATTGAGACCAGAGCTGAAGAAGGTGGTGGCTGCCACCGAAAGTGCTACTGACGGATTTTAATGTGTTTTTATCTGCTTTTAATGATTTCAGAACAAATTATTTCTACTCAGTGGTCATTACTTGCTGGCTGAAATTCAAACAATCTATTTTGTGCTTCTGCAGCACCTGAGGCTTACCCATTTCAGTAATATTTGATCCAGCACATGTATATTTATTTTTAAAAAATTACTTTTGGCCTAAATTTAAGTTTTTACTCAAGCTGAATATACCGGGTTTTGTATATGCGACTTTTTCTGATGATTATATAGTTTATAAATTCTTTTTGATGAATTATCTCTTAAAAATTAATAATATAATAATATTTGAATCCCTTTTATTCCACTTTTCCATTTTCTCACAAATTTTTACTGGTCTAAGTTTGTACTCAGACTGTATAACTACTCAGTTACACCTCTGCTGTTGCAATTAAATCTTTGCAATTTAATGGTCCCTTGACACTCTTGTTCTTATTAAAACTTTTTTATTTTGTTATGTTAAATATATCTAATAATAATAATTTATTATACAAAATTTGCCTTTTATAATAATAATAATATATATATATATAAAAAACATGCATATGTTTCCTTGGCATGATTCATCATGAGTCTAAATTAAATAGTTTTGTCATTTGGTTTCTCGGAAAATGCTTTAAGTAACTTATTCTTTTTATATGATTTTAACATTACAGGTGGAAGCAGCACTTACAGCTATTACAGAAAGTGCCAAAACTGGAAATGGTAATCTTTTAGGACTTGCTGTAGAGGCTGCAAAATTAAGAGCAACAGTTGGAGAAATTACTCAAGCTATGGAAGCTGTAAGTGTTGCTTTTAAATAGGTATATTTTTATTTAAATTTATTTGGATGCATGAGAATATTTGGTGAATAGCCCTTGTAACTTGTTACTGAAAAATGTTTGACCTTTTAACACTTTCCAACAAGGTTGAAAAATGTTCGATTTCGGTTTGTCTGTCCATGTGCTAACTGCTGTAAAAATGCATCAATTACTATGGAATTTATATAAGCTATTTATATGTACTGTACCACATACCCTATTGAAAATAGTATGTGTAGCATTTATAGTTTTTAAGGGAGCATCTAAAAGAATTCCAATACATTGCGTTTTGTGGTCAGTCATTCTTTAAAGTGTATTATACAGATATTTGTCTATTTCAATCAAAAGAAAGTTACATCATTATTGTAGATGATGTACTTAACCTTTAATATTTCTACAGGAGCACTCAGAAGAATTCTGATATATTATGCTCTATGAACAAATAAACTTGAGTAAGAACTATGAACAAGAGTATTTTAGAGATATATGGTTATTTCAAACAAAAGAAAATTGATATATGTTATTAAGGATTATGAAATTAAATTATGATTGCTCTTCAATGAAATTAGTGTCTGCAGCATTTATTGTTTTTCTACAGGAGCACTCTATACCAATACATTACAGTCTGTGCCAGTTTAGAGACATTAATATATTTCAAACACCATACAATAAATATATAAAAGTTTCAGGGGTCAGTCCAGGTTTCTTTCCCAGGGTCCTATTTTTGTGAAATTTTACCTAATTTTGTGAATTTATAATTAATTTTGTGAATTTATACCTAATTTTGTGAATTTATACCTAATTTTGTGAATTTTTTCTATTTTTGTGAATCTTTCCTTATTTTGTGAACTTCTTCCGATTTTCTTTTTCATTTTTGAGCAAGAAAGCAATCACGAAATAGAATTGAATATTTTTTAAAAAATTAAAAACAAAATTCGTATAGTTAGTTCCCTTAAAAAAAAGTTGGCCCAAACTGAATAATTCCTGTTCACTGAACATCCGGGATAGTCATACCCTAGAACAATATTTAAAAAAAATTTGATTAAAATTAAAAATATAAAGCTTTAAATCTTTACTTTTAAATGATTAAAAAACAGATTTTATAATAAACGTAGGCCATGGTAGTTTTGATTTTAAATTGCAGGTACTAAACACTTTTATTTACACCCCAAATTCAAACTTTAGTAATTTTTAAATATTACAATGTCTGTCAGTTTCGACTAGAAATACTCTAATACTAACGATGTGAAAAATGCAATTTATAAATCTAGTTAAATTTCAACAATTGAAGGGAAAGCAAAAATAAGTTGCAGATAATTACAGATGGGAGAAATTAGCTAACATTTTTAAAAATTAATTTCAACTTGTACCATTAAAGAAAAATTACTTGTCAGTGTACACAGAATATCCCCAAAAAACTGACCTGGGGTTTTATTCCTTAAATATTTTTCACAAATATTTTACAGTAAATCACAAATTTATGTTAAAAAAAAAAAAAAAAAAAAAAAAAAGGGCACAGAATTTTACAGTAATGATTATAATAAATGTTGGAAGATTAAATCTAAATAAATACAAATGTACATTTTTATATGGTCTCCAAACAGAAAATTCCCACTCTGTAAGATGTGCCCATGCATTAATTAAGTTTAAAAAATTTAATTAAGTTATAAATTTTCAGTCTTCTATCAAAAATGATAGGTTCTAGCAAAAAATTGCTCGCTACGGCCCTGCCTATGCCGATAGCATTTCTCTGTAGTGTACCCCTATGACCGCTCTTTAAAATGATATTAAATCCCAATAAAATCACTCCTATGCTTTGTTGTTCACTCCCAAGAATGAAAAAATGCAGTATTACACTATTTCTACCCCCCCCCCTTTTTCAGCTTTGAGCAGTGATTGACCTATATTTATCCCATTTCACATTCCACAGTGTGGATTCTTGACCGATTAAACAGGGCGCGGCACCCGGCAATGTCCTTTTTCTCCCCCCTATGCCTGGGTATGTCGGTCCGTTTTTCTTTTCTTATTTGCCAAAACTTTTTCTCCTTCCTTACCATACAGTTTTCTTATACAGGAGACAATACAATGAAGTCAAAATTGATGTTTAAACGACCCTTTACAAAACAGGAAGTATAACTGTTCCTTCAAAAAAATCCAATCAGCTTTTTTTTTTTTTTAATGCAAGGAGATAAAATGTCTTTTTATAAATAATTATTGTTTCTGTTTTCTTTTATTTGTGTGATCTGAAAGATGCCCTTGGAATGTTTGTTTTTTCAGCAATGTAAAAGGGCCATCTGGCACATTACGCTTTCAGTTGGGGGGAAAGAAGGGAGTTGAAAATGATTTCACCCATAAGGATGTTATGTTTGATAAGTATGCAGTTGTGAATTAGTAAACAATAAGCTTAGACTTAGCCACGCAATGACGCAGCTCCCGCAATGACACAGCTCCCGTTGTTTTGAATTGGATGTTATGCACTCTTGCAAGTTGTTCTTAATGATTGCTTTTAGTGTAATCATTACATGGCCTTTCTACTTCAGATTATTTATAGTTATTACAGATATTTACTAAACATTAGAGAATTACGGATTCATTTCAAAATGCAAAACGAATTATTGCGAGTTAGAACGTTTGCGCTATTTTGAAACATTGCATTGATCTGAATTTATGTCTGTCTTTTAGAATAAGATTTAGGACTAAGTTAATCATTTTGAGATTGCATCAAACGATTTCTGAACATTTAATACATGGTGCATAAATGTGCCAGTTTGGAAAACAAAGTGCTTTCTTTTAATCTCCTCCCCAACCTGGCTGCCCTTTTTACATACGCCACTGTCTTTATTCATGAAGAACGTTGTAATTATCCGAGAATGACAGCTGTCATCACCTTTTCTTCTGGCAATGAGCCTTATTAATATTATAGTGGAATATGTCTTGATGTTTAATTTTTTGGCATAAACACAACTCACATGAAAAGAAATAATAAATGAGCGCTCGCTACTAGTCCGATTTTTATTCCCAGAAAGAGAGCTCCTACATAGCAGGTGAGGGGAACTTAGGAGGAAGAACAAACAAGTGCAGGCATCTGCTTCAAACTGCAATCGTAGGCGGTGTAATTTACTCCCCTGGCTTAGGGCCTCCAATCAACCTACCTCCCGTCATCATCATCAACATTGTTTACATTTAGGCCAAGATATTATTGGGTGCCGATCAGCGATCGCTAAATGATAATAATTCCTAAACTCAATTGAAAAGTGCAATAGTTATTTTGTGAAAGGGCCGTTTTGGTCAAACTGAATTTTGTGAAGGGTCCGTTTTCCGATATTGAATTTTGTGAAGGGTCCGTTTTTAACTTGTTGAATTTTGTGAAGGGTCCGTTTTCGGACCCGATTTCGACCTGGACAGACCCCTGAGTTTACACATTTTACTCTTCACTTAAAAACTTCAGAAATAACATTTAAAGCTCTTTTACAGGGTCTTTCAAAGTTACCTTATTTTAAAGCCTATACTCCGTGGATTATCTGTAAAGAAAAGTTTAAAATTTTAAAATGCGTTCTATACGACACCATGGGTTATCTCTTTTCTTTTTTTTTTCCTGAAAAATTTTTAATACAGAATTGACAACAAAATTCAATAACAGATGGCTCCAGCAAAATGCATCTTCTAATTAACATTAAAATATTGAGTTTTTATCCCATATTTACCCACGTATATGTCGATCCCGCGTATAAGTCGACCCCTCACTTTCCCGATCAAGAAACTTAATTTTTTTAAAAATACATTTATTCAACATCATCTGGAAAAAAAATACTAAATATACAATAATAAAGCTAATAATATATAAAAGTAGTATACAAAATTAAACTGATAATAAAGAATAATAATAATTTGACCCTACTTATAGTATGATATGGTAAAGTTCTAATATACAAAGTTAAACGGATTCAAGATCCGATTCAGTATCGGACTCATCAAACAATTCACAAAATTCCTTCCTCCTCATCATGATACACTTTAGGATCCCTTAGAAAGACCTTCACAGGGACACCCTACCCTTCGGCCCACGTAGGTAAACATGTAGCTAATTGGCCGTAATCTCACAACAACAACAACAACATGATACACGTTTTCAATTTTTGTATCACTGCATTGTTCCTGGTATGGAAATCAACCTTAAACGATGTCATTGTGTTATGGAATGCGTTGAGAGAACAATTGTCTTTTAAAAGGGCATCTTTGACTTCTGATTAAAACAAAAAAGAAATTAAAAATTAAGGACCCTCGTATAAGTGGACCCCTCCACTTTAAAGCTATTTTTTTTTTTTTTGTCCAAAATTTCTTTACGCGGGGAAATACGGGATATTATTTTTTGTTAGAGGGAAAAAATATCGAGTAACATACATAATTGTATAACACATTTTCGCATTAATACTTGTCCCAGTTTCAAAATACGTTCTTTAATTGCCATGCTAAAACTCTAAGTTTCAAGCTATACAGAAATTAGAAATAATAATCATTTTTCCTCTGCTCTTTATTCACAATTCATCCATAAATAAATAAGCAGCTTTCAAAAAGACAGCTGAAAATAATTAGTAAATAGCAAGCATCTCATTGTGTGTATAGTTTTGAAATAAAATGTTTCTGTTAACACTCAAAGATGGCCCAAATGGTTTAGGGGGAATCGGCCAGACATCACTAATGAGACAGCTGTTTTTATTTGAACGGGGCAGAGCAGATAAGGGATAAGAAAAACAAAGTTAGAGCGTCCTGTTAAAACCACTAAAAATAATTTTCCTTCTCAAGAGAATAATACTAGTTAGTGTTGTTTATTATATATATTTTTTTTTCTTTTATGACATATGTCTCTATAATATTTACCATGTACATACGCAAGGCACGGGCTAATGGCGGCACTTGTCCCCATGCTGTGCCTGAGGTCTCCCCCCCCCCCAGGTAGGGGGGGGGTGAGGTTTAGAAATTAAGCTATTTAATGCAAAATTAATATTTTTCTTCCTTCTGGAAAAAGGGAGTGTTCAACAGTCTTATCTTTCACAGTTTAGTGTATGTGAAAATTTAACTAAAAAGTAAATGTTTTTGAAAAATATGGGTAAAAATAATTGAAGTTATTTCCATAAATATTTAATATGTATGCACCTTGGCCCTCACAGAACCTAGTGTCAGCCCTGTTAGTTTATTTGGATGAGTAATAAGTGAAACGATATCAGATGTTTCCGTTTTGACTGTGGATTATACAGCACTGTGTACTATCTGTAGACAATTTTTTTATTCATTGAAAAACGTGCATGCTTATTATATGCCACCATGGATAACAGACAGGAAAATATGGTACATTAATAGTGGTACTCAGCTTCTTTGAGGTTAACTCTGAAATCGTGTGAAATTTAGCACAATTATTATGTTAAATTTTCCATAATTGTTGCATTTGGCATGATTCATCTTTCTTGTTTTAAGTATTGAGTACATTTAATTTTCAAGTTAAATTTAGTTGCAAACATACTGGTTGTATTTTTTGCCATAGTAGTTTCATAAATAGTTAAAAGGAATCTTCATAATCCCCCCCCCCCATCACCATCATCATTATTATTCAGTCATTAAATTTATTTATTTTGGTGCACGTGTGTGTGTGTGGGGGGGGGGTAGGGAGGACATTTTGTTCACAGTCTAAGTTATTGTTTTTTGTGTTTTGTTAGTATTGTTTAAATTGCATTAACACATGATTATTTTAGGTTTTTGGAAGACATGTTGCTGCTGATAGATTAGTATCTGGTGCTTATAAGTCTGAGTATGGAGAAGCTGAAGAAATTGAAGCTGTGAGACGGAGAGTAGAGGTAACTAAAATTACATTTTAAACAAGTCCACTTTTCTTTTGCATGTGTTCTTAAATATAATTTTATTTCCAGGCATTCCTTGAAGAAGAAGGTAGACGACCTCGTGTGTTAGTAGCAAAAATGGGACAAGATGGACATGATAGAGGGGCCAAGGTCATTGCTACTGGATTTTCTGATTTGGGATTTGATATTGATATTGGGCCATTATTTAGAGTAAGTTAATAATTCATTCATTTCTGGATAATTAGTTGTTTTTTTTAATTCCATGAATTGTGCTTTCAAATGAAAATTTTGCTATATTTGTATTGCTACATTATTCAGTATCTCTCTGTTCTACAAAAAATAAAGTAGTTCCTGCTGCTGCTGTCAAAAGCGTGTCACATGCTATCTCCTTCAAAACCATGGGGAGTTTTGACGAAGGTGTCCATGGATTAGAAAAATTCTGGGGAAGACGTTAAGCTGACTTAAATTTCAAAATTCAAATTATTAATAAAAAACTGGAAAAAATGAGCATAATGGTTGCCAGGTTTGGCAGTTTTTGCCAACATAAAATTATTCATGCCTTTGCAACCAAGCAATTTGAAGTATGTGGAATCGCATGAAATTAACACGCAAGGCAAGTCAAAAGATGCTACACAAAGTTCACAACTTCCAAATAACAAGTACTTCCTTTTAGATAACAGGAGTTTAAAATTACAGATTATTTGATTTTCTTCAATACAAAATAACTAATTGTAACTGATTTCAAAGGTACGATCTGGTAAAAGGCTATCGCTCCAAATAGGGTAAATCTAAAATGAGTGTGTTCCAAAATATTAGTACCCCGTATCTTGAAAGTGAAAAATAATTCAAATGCAGATTATCGTAATGCTGGGTTGGTTCAGCTTTATTTGCCACATGTTATAGTATAGACATATTTGGCAGCATTAACTATGGCAGTATATATGCCATAGTTAACACCTGTATATATACTGCCGGCGTATGCATATACCTGCATATAGGCTGCCATTATGTATGGGAGTTTTAGTAGAGCTTGGATATTTGCCAGCATGGCAAGATGAAATATTTCGTGGTGTTAAATATGCCAATCTGCAAAGGAATGTATACGAGTATATGGTGAACTGTTTTTATGGCAATCTTACATGAGAAATGATTATCGTTTATGCTCATGTGTAAATTGCCAATTAATGAAAAGCTGCCATTATCACCATTAGCTAATGAATGGTCCAGAACAGAAGTTCCCAAACTTTGTGTCGTGGTGCCCTGGGGGGCCGCAAGCATATTGCCAGGGGTACCAAGGAGATAATCGAGGAAGTTCTGCTAACAGTTGTGGAATTATTAATGAAAGTATGCTAATACTTAAAAAAAGTCAATATGTCTTGTCATCCTCTGCCACTGCGCCACTATTGAAACATGCTAAGAATGGTTCTTGTACAGTATTTATCTGGAAGTTCAATCCAAGAATATACGATCGGTAGGAGAGATGGCTCCATGGACATAAAACGTTTTTTTCTTCCTTTTTTTTTTTTTTTAAAGTATTCAAATCGAATTTCCAGCAAAAGGGGCTTGCTTTTCAGGAATTTTTTCTAACCCAAAAGAATGAGGTTTTATTAGCCTGACAAGCGTGCCCGAAATGTTTTTAGCCTGGCAAAGTGTGCCGGGAACCTTTTTTTTCTAGCTCATGAAGCATGCCGCAGAGTAAAAGGTTAGGGAACACCTGGTTTAGAATATCTTTCCATTGGTGGAAAGATCTCCTAACTCTTCTGTATTTTTTAGCAACAACAACAACAACAAAAAAAGCAAAACACATATACAAAGCACTGCCCCCCCCCCTCAAACTTAATGAGAAATGTTTATTAACTATGCACATGTGTAAGTTGCCAAATTTTGAAAATCCACCATGTCTGAAGTGAGTCATGGTTGACAAATATCGAGGTGTTTCACGGGTTTTACATTACACAGGTTTAAATTTATTGATAAGTTTAAATTTTTGTGTTCCAAAGAACAGATGCATTAACTAGCTGCAGTTTTCAATGACATGACGTGTTTTCTAATTTTTGCATCAAAATGTTGTTTTTTTTTAAACTGGGTCCAGCTTTGGTATTTGCTTCCTGTTACTGAGCTTAAAAATTTTGTGATGTTAAAGCAATTTTGGTACAGCCTGGATATTTGCCATCACATCAAGATGAACTATTTCAGTACTAAGTACACCAGTCTGCAAATTATTATGCATAAAAATATATGGAAAACTGTATTAATGTCAACCTGACATAGGAAATGGTTATCGATTATGCACAGGTGTATATCGCAAAATAAAAGTTGCCATTGGTGGAAAGATATCCTAGCTGTTCCTTAGTTTTCAGCAAAGAAACATGTGAAGTACTGTTTTATTTGCAAACTTACAAGAATGATGATTATAAGCATACGTAAGTCGCTAAATTATGATGAATCGCTATAAGTGACAAATATGCAAAGTGTTCCATAGCTTTTGCATATTTAAAAATATTGTAAAATTTAAATTTTTATTCTCCAAAAAATATGCAAGAACCAAGCAATGTGTATGGAAAAAACACACAAAATACTGGTGTTAAACATTAAAATAAATCTTTGAAAAAGCACACATAAAATGATACTTATAATATTTTATGTGTGTTTTTTCACAAAGTTTTTATTTATTTCAAGCAATGTGTAGCTTGGTAACATTCTATCTAATCTAATCTTCGGGTTTTGACTGTGAAGATTATGCCTTTTTATGAGTAAGCCTTATTAGATCTCGATGTGTATACAAAAAGCGAATCTAGGAGCCTTGGGCCCTAGTTTATGTATTAGGATAGTGCATAAAACAATTTTTTTTTTTAATTCGAAACGTCACCATGTGCAATAGTAGCGATTTTGATAGTAAAATTAAACCCTGAAATTTGGATGAAATTGTTTAATATCTTAGATCTCCTCAAGATTTTGGAAATTATAGGGGAAAATGCTTTAAAATCAACTGCTCTTTTCATCAAAGAAAAAAAAAAAAAAATGAAATGTCACCAGATTATTTATTTGCACTTTTGAGTATATAAACATTTGTAAAAATCTAGCAGAAGTAAAATTAATTCTTAGGCCTCCCCAAAGCCCTTGAAATTTGCCATTTTTACTCCAAAAATAGCTCGATGAATTGGATAAACAAACCCGTCTACACCCACTTCATTACCAACATGAGCTTGATATTAACAAATCTCGCCTCTCACACACTTTTTGTAAACATCGTCCTGATTTTCAGCTTGCATTCTTCTTTAAATTATTACTCCCCCCACCCTCCCCATTCTATCCCAGAAAGATCCTGATTTCATTCCACAGCGCTCTCAGCTAATTTTTAAACCTAAGTCTCAAATAAAATTATCTGTGTTTTCCAGAAAGTGTGATAGGCGAAGCGTCAGTAATCGAGCTACAGCTGATCTTGCATCAGCTTTGCTTCATGATGTAAGTGGACATATACAAGTACAGACATGAATCTGATCAATAACAATACATCTGTTATTGATCAGTATAAAATTCGGCGAGAAAGGATAAAGACATGTCAAGCAATTCAAGGTGAGATAATAGGTTTGCTCACAAGGGCGGATTAAAAGGGGGTGGAAGGAGCGCCCCCCCCCCCCCACAGCAAGTGGCATAAGAGAAAAGTATGGGAGGAGTACTGTAATTTCGCGCGTATAGTCCGCGGACTATCTGTATTAAAAACGTCTTTTTTTACACCTGCGGACTAAACAGTAGTGCGGATAATCTGTGTCTTGTTTTTTTTTTTTTTAAATAATAATATATTTGTATAAATATATAGTGTATCCGTAAGTGGGGAGAACAAAAAAAAACTTTAAAAATATATGTATGTAAAATCGCGCTTGCGTTCTGTTCAGATTGTTCACAATTCAAATCATAAAAATCTGACAAAACATGCAAAAACTGCGGAATGCCGAAGATGAAAATGTAAACAAGAGCCCGAGACGTAAAGAAAACATGCAGACGATGGTGACTAGAAACAGCAACGGGACAAATTTGATTGGACTCCGAGCGCATGGACAAATGGAAAATCCGCATAAAAGCAGAGTACAGGGGGAAAATCGCAGTGCATCATGGGAAAGCGAGGTCATTTTTGTCTTCTTTCCATGCTTCTTTCGACTAGGAATCTTCCTACTCCGATTTTTTTCCCCGATGCAGGGTAGAAAACAGCTTGCGGCATTATCGTGACGTTTTGTAACTGCATATCTCTCTAGCCAGAGAACATCACCGTATCGTATCGAATCGAAGAGCAGCACGTCATCAAAAAGTGGAAGGTTGTGCGGTTTGGCAACACCGCTTGAGCGAATCACGAGGTTTGCTTTGAGGAGGTTAGCAGTAGAACTGGCAGTAGAGCACATTGTGCAGTCTACCATTATTTTTGTGTTGTTGCTACTTGCTCATTGTTTCTCCTGCTATAGGAATTTTCTCATGATGTCGAAATGACATAGTTTTACTGCAGAATTTAAACTGAAAGTAGTAGAAAAAGCAGAGACGGTTGGAAACAGAGAAGCTGGCCGGTATTGGGGAGAAAACTGTCAAATCGTCATGGGCAAGTTAAATGGCCGGCATTAGAAGATAATTTGCACAGCTGGGTTCTCGAGCAAAGGAATCTTGGTCGCTCGGTTTCAACAGTGAAAATCCGGCTTCATGCGAAGCATATTGCTCAAGACATGAAAATTGAAGACTTCAAAGGTGGTGTTAACTGGATATATCGCTTCATGCGTCGAAAAAATCTGCTTGTCCGCACAAAGACTACCGTGAGCCAAGCATACCGGACGACTGGGAGGAGAAAAAATATTCTTTCCTCCAATTTACAAGCAAAGTTATTGAAAAAGGAAAATATACTCCGAAAAATATAATTAACATGGACAAAGTTCTTTTAACATTCGATTGCCCACCTAATCGAACTATTGACACTTGTGGTGTGAAAAGTGTTCCCCTGATAACAACTGGGCAGGAAAAAACGCACTTCACCGTAATGCTAGCGTGCTGTGCTGACGGTACTAAATTAAAACCAGTCTTAATTTTTAAAAGGAAAACTGTACCCAGTGGAAAATTTCCCTGAAATGTCTTGATACGCTGCAACGAAAAGGGCTGGGTGAATGATGAAATCATGATGGAGTGGTTGCAGAAAGTCTGGAAAAAGCGAGAAGGAGCCTTCTTTGATCCAAAAGGTGTTTTAATTTTGGATTCAATGAAGGCGCACGTGAAAGAGAACATAACGACGTACGCAAAAAAGAAAAATATTGGTGCAGAACTTTGTGTTATTCCCGGCGGTTTAACAAAATTACTGCAACCCTTGGACATCAGCGTAAACAAAAGTTTTAAGTCCCACGTACGCACGTGCTGGGAAAACTGGATGTCCGAAGGGTTGCATACGTTCACCAAAAAAGGGAATATGAGACGTGCATCTTACGTCGAGGTTGCAGAATGGGTCCATAAAGCGTGGCAAAGTGTTACGCCATCTATCATCAAAGCGAGATTCGTAAAAGCCGGTATCGTGCAGCACGTGCAACAGTTGGATGAGCATGAACCCATTGAGAGTGGAGAAAGTGACGTTGATGAAGAACTTTCAGACTCTCTTCCAGAAAGTATTTTAGAACTGTTCAATTCAGACAGTGAGGAATCGGACTTTGAAGGTTTCCTTTAATGTAAAGGCTTTTGTATTGTTAAAATGAGTGAGTTTATTTTCAGTAAAGTGATTTTTGCTATTTGTAATAGAGCTTCTTATTTTTGTCTGTAAAATTATTTTTCTTCGTAGTAAAGTAGCATCGTGTAAACAAAACAAAAAAGTTTTTGCGCTTTTTATTTTATTTAACGATAGAGGATGTAACATTTCTGTGTTACATGTTTTATGGTAAAAACATGCTTTCTGAGAATTTTAGGTTAATTCCTAGTTTAGGGTGCTTCTTGGCGCGTTTTCCCGTCTTGTCTCTGGGAGCTGGAACGCTCCCAAAGACACTACGGGAGAACGCACCCAAATTAGCGATAAATACACAAAATAAGCAAATTGAAAAGCATAAATATTTAAGTTTTAAACAACAAAAATTATTGTACTTACATAACTTGTTGAACTGATTTTTTATTTTATTTAAATAATCATATTCGTCGTCTCACAAGTCATAGTGTTTTTTTTTTTTTTTTTTTTTTAATTTTTAAGTTTGTGGATACTATTTTAGAAGGGATTTTCTGTAATCTAAAACGAATTTTTTAAAATCTAAACCATAAACCTAAAATCAAAACACTAATCATAAACCATTCAGGTAAAGCAATTTCCTGAAATGTAAAACCGATTTTCTGAACTCTAAAATTTTCTTTTAGCTGCAATCAGTCGTTCTTTCGTAATCCATTCAAGAAAAAGAGATTTTTTGAAATCTAAAATGAATTTTCTAAAATCTAATGATAAAATTTTTTGTTTAGCCACAACCATACACCACGCAATTTAGAAAAGCATGCTTACCTTCTCTCAAAATCTAATCCACAGTGAGAAACGGAGGATTAAATCCACAAACACAATTAACGGACAAGAATTAGTTTATCCAAAAAAACAGATCCGAAAATGTTTGTCGTTAACCCCTCGGAGTTTCCATAAGAAATGTCTTTTGGAAACCAATAGAATAATTCAAACCAACCGCTGCGCATGCGCTCCGTTAACACAAGCCGATCAAATCATTCTCGAACCAAAACTAAATTATACCACATATGATTCTGCTCCCATACAAACACAGCTGCGCATGCGTTAAATCAAAGAAATATACATTGGCTAAAACGTCTCACAGGTGCTTCCAGTAGCGGGTCCAGAAATTTTTTTGGGGAGGGGCTAAATTTTGAAAAAAGCTTATTTCATCAAAAAAATATGTACAAAATAAAGCAAAATTTCAGTCTAAAGTAATGCAAAACTTTTTGGGAGGGGCTGAGTTATGAAAAAAGATCATTTTATCTACTTAAAGTGTATAATAAAGCAGAATGTTACCCTCTAGCAATCTCTTTTGGGGGGGGCTGAAGCCACCTAGCCCCTCCCCTGGATCCGCTACTGAGTGCTTCCATGTACATATAGATTCAGTTTAGTAAAATTTATTTACTTTTTATGTGAGGGGGCTGTGCCCCCCCTCAACCCCCCTTATCTTTTTTTATTAGAGTAAGTTTAATAATGTAGACAATACGAGTCCCGTCGGAGTCAAAAACGCGTGATACAGAAACAAAATGGCGGATTTCCACATGGTTGCCAGAACGCAAAATAAAGTCGCCAAGGTTACCACATTACACCTGTTATCGCCTTGTTGGCGAAGAAGCACCCTAAACTAGGATTCAGCCGAATTTTATTTATTTTACACAAAATACTTTTAAAAGAAAACCGGAATTACGGTCCAATTAGAGTGTGGTCTAATGGTACCGTCAGTCCAGAAATTACTGTTAAAATATTATGACGCATAAATATGTTTTTCATTATTTAAGCATACCTAATCAAACTGTGTATGTAAATTGTTATATTTTTGTGAGTGCGCCTACCGTTTTACTTGTTTTTTTTTTCTGCGGACTATCTGACTGTTTTTCAAAAAGATTTGGCACAAAATCACGTCTGCGGACTAAACGCTCGAAATTACAGTATATTATGCTAGTTGAAAAATCCAGTTCTGTCTATTTGGAACATTTTGCACCAAAGAGTAAGAGTTCAAAGGGCATTTCCGATGTTATCTTCAGCTTATTAAATGAGAAAGTTTTTGATTTATCAGAATCAGCCATTATTGGAAGTGATGGGGAAGTGACTCATACCGGTGTAAATGCACATGTAATTAGATGCCTTGGAGGAAAGCTGAATTCTCCCGTGCATTGGACAAATATGTCAATTTCATTTTAACAAATTACCTTTATGCCACCTTACAGAAGCAGTCGATGAGAAAACATCAAGACCAAACGCATTCAGTGGATTGATTGGTAAGCCCTGAAGACGTGCACTAACCTTCCTATCATTAAGTTCCAGGAAATTGAATTTTCGTTTGAGTCTGATATTGGCTTTGGAGATCTTAGCACTGCTCAACATTATTTGTGGGAAATTTGTAAGGCTGTTTCCTCTGGTTATTGCCCACAAGATCTAGCAAATAGAGACCCTGGAAAACTTTCCCATTCTCGCTGGCTATCGTTCGCAAATCGCATTTTGCGTTTGTATTTTGGAGCATCTTATCCAACACCACAACTTATTGTATTAGCCACATCCTTAATGAATGTATACGTGACAGCATGGTTCAGAATCAAGTGTAACAGTGCTTTTCAGGATGGCCGAAAGAATTTGCAAGATTTTATATCTCGATTTCGGTATCTTCCAGATAATTTAAAGGGTATAATAAAAAACGTTGTTCAAAACAATGCGTATTTTGCTCATGCAGAAAATGTACTCGCTGCAATTTTATTCAACGACAGAATATCTGTCCATCAGCGACATGCAGCGTATCATAAAGGCCAGAAAATCTTCGCAACAACAATGAGCATTTGAAGGTTTCAGATTCCAAAGGTGAATTTCTAAAGCAATGACTGCATTGACCTTATCCATTGGCAAGAATGTGTTGTAACTGAGCCTCCCATCACAAAGAAATTGACAAATAGTGTGTTACAAGAATTACTGAAGTCGGATAAACATCCAAGTCCTTGCGATAAATTTCTAAAAATACCCTGCCATTCCCAAGCAGTTTAGAGGATGATTAGGATAGTGGCAGAATCTGCTCTTCATGCGTGTGGCCTCAATTCAAAAGTTGGATTCATCCGAGCAAAAACATTCGATAGGAAGTTAATGCCATGTTTTGAAAAAGAGTCTGATTTCTGAGTGAAATAACCTGCTCCTTACATGAAAAGGTAATTTAAATTCCTTGTAGTATCTTCTCTATTTACAGATCTTTTCGTACCTTTTTCAGTGAAAAATGCTCATCTTCAAGGAATTGGGGGAGGCCTAAGAATTAATTTTACATCGGCTAGCTTTTAAAAGATGTTTATATATTCAAAAGTGCAAATAAATAACCTGGTGACATTTCATATTTTTATTATTTTTTTAATGAAAAGAGCAGTTGATTTTAAAGCATTTTTTCCTATAATTTTCAAAATTCGGTGATCTTTTTTCCTCCTAAGCCTCCTAAGATATTAAACAATTTCATCCAAATTTCAGGGTTTAATTTTACTATCAAAATCGCAACTATTGCACATGGTGACGTTTCAAATTTAAAAAAAAATTGTTTTTAGCACCACCCTATTATGTATACTTTTTAACCCTTATATGCACTGTCTGATACATTGGTGTTTTGTTGGTTGTGGCAATTTAAGATTTCTTCTTTTTTTTTCTGTTCATTTATATTTTAGTATGGAATTTATATCCCATAGGCACAAAAGTCTCTTAAACGTCATCCCCTATACATCTTTATGCTGTGTTAACTAGTAACAATATTCCAAGCATTTTCAAGATTTAAATCAATTCTGATTAGATAAAAAATTTTAAACAATGACATTTACCAGCATTCACAGAAAGAAAATAATGCAAGACCCACAAAAATATTTAAAAACTTATGTTTAATGTATTTTATCCCTGAAAAGGCAAAATGTTAAAAGCTCCTTAAAAAAAAAAACAGCTTGCACATTATTTTACTTTTTGCATTTTTCTGTGAAAATAATTAGCATGATTTATCGATTAAATTAGTTTCTAGAAAAATTAGAGAAGGGATGCATTAGACTCATGATCTGTCTGAAATTATTAATTTGAAGATGCTATCAATTCTTATATGAGTATTGTTAATAATTGGGTATGAAGTTATTTAATTAATTCTTTTCCTGATTTTAAAAATCATATTTAGTGTTTTACCCAAAGCACTCTAAATCTATAATTGGGTGAGCTAAGGAGATATAAAGAATTATACTATAAGCAATATAATATTTGTTACCCAAATATTCTAATGCTTTTTAACAATTACTGCTGTATCAGTATAATTACAGTTCATTAAAATTAAAGTCAGTAAGCTTATAGCACATGGTGGTTTTAATTAATATATTATAATGATTGTAAAAATAAAACTCATATTCATTTAAGTAATTTAAAATCTTATTGGAAATAATTATTGGATATTGTTATTTGAATATTGGAAAACTCTCTAATTAATTTTGGAGAAAAGTTACAAAATTTAGTGAGCAATCACTGTGAAACATGCAGTTGGTATTTCTAAGGGAAAATAAGTTAGTTATGAAAGTTATTGAAAAAGAAAACTTGAAATTGCTTTTAAGGAAAAATGAACATCTATGTATAATTGTATTCCTTACAGAGTAAGCATCAAAATAAATTGAAAGATTAAAGGAATTCACATAATTTATGAACTAACTGCATTTTGATATGGCTTTAGTTATAAATAGTTTTACTAACTCATTGTTTACTTTTAGACTCCTGAAGAGGTAGCTCAACAAGCTATTGATGCTGATGTACATGCTGTTGGTGTAAGCAGTTTAGCAGCTGCTCACAGAACTTTAGTACCTCAACTTGCTAAAGCTCTAAAAGATCAAAATAGGGAGTAAGTGTTTAAATTTGCTCATTAAAACATAATTATCTTTACTTATTATAAAAGATGATGTCTGTGTGTCGGTGGCATTACGGACAAATGGCTACACCTAGAAAAACCAAATTTGGTACTCTGGAAGTTCTAAACATGAAGTTGTGCACCTCGAAGCGATTTTTTTCAAAATTTGGCCTAGAAATTTTTTTATTTTATGTTTTATGCAATTTTTCGCATTTTTTCTTACATAATTCATTATAATGGCCATAATTACACTCACAACAAAACGGCATTTACATCATCAGATAGAAGAGAACATTTTCTTTTAAAAACAGTTTTTTTTTTTGAATATGTAGCATAATTTGCAGATTTTTAGGAATTTTTTATTTAAAGGTGATATTTGAAAAAAAAAAAAATCATAAAATAATTTTTAAACTGTCGCATCTTGAATTCTACCCATCATAACTTTTTGATATTTGGCAAATGATTAAACATTCTTTTCGCCCTCTTTTTAAAAATAAAAACAAAAACAAAAAAAATATTAATTCATTCTTTACAAATTTTAATGTAACATAATGTTTAGAATTTAATAGCATCAATGTGGAATTTATGCCATTACATTAATAAATCATGGCACAAGAATTTATCTTGGTTTGCCACAAAAAGGATTAGAAAAAAGCCTATCCAACCTATCCATAGAAATTTTTAATGGGGCAACGGATTTTCCGTTTGCAGGTGAGGATCTATGATGTCAGTTGATTTAAAATACTTAAAAATTACGCCACAATTTTAACGCATTTATTCCCACTCTTTTTTTATCACAGGGAGATGATATTTTGATTAAAACTTACTGTAGAAATAAACTAAGAAATTCATGATTATTATTATTATAAGTGATATTTTAATGTATTGTTTATTTAAAATTTGAAATGTTTTAACGCAGCTAAAAATGTTCTTCATTTTAAAAGTTACAAAGTTCGTTTTAAAGTGCGATATATTAAAAATTTTCTATTTACTTTTTTATTTTTGGCATTTAATTATGGTGCAAGCGTTTTCTAACATATGCATGCATGTTGTAAGTATAGTTTTATTTTAACATTGGATTATGTTCCTCCATAGCAGTCCTATATAAAACAAAGTTTTAATATGACACCGTTTGAAAACTACTGTGGGAAATATCGAAATGAACTCCCTCAACCAACCGGGGTATCTTTTACGGCAGTTAAACAGTGACGTCATAAATTTTTTTAAATGCAAGAAATTTGTAAACTCTGCAACTCGAATGCCCTCTCATATTTAAAGTGAGTCTAAATAGCTCCTCCAGATTACACAGTTTGGTGTTTTTCAGGAGACAGAACCATGGAGGATTATAAGATATCACTATATTGAATACATGGATATTTAAAATGGCACCACTTGGATATTTTACACTATGTTGAAATGGATTGTTTTGCGGTGCTAAATATGCCAATCTTATAGAACTATGCATAAATAAAATATATGTGGAGAGCTTCCTAAATGGCAACCATTATGTGATATGATTTATTGTTTATGCTAATACATAAATTGCAAAGAATCACCATAGAATAGGTCCCATTTGTGCCAAATAATCTAAGCTGTGTCTTTAAATCGAGCCTTGAAGAGGGAGAAGCGAAGATAGATAGTATTAATATGCGTAATAGGTAGTATTAGTAGATTTTTAAGGATAATATGAATAAATCACAATATACCACGCTAATAAATATTTCATGAAATTAAAAGTATTCTGTTTATCATTTTTGAACGGTTGTCTTACAACCAACTAAACGATAAGTAATTCTAATTTGTGTTAATATATCCCACTGTAATTTCAACAGAGGAGATTACTTGAACTTTTTTAATATGAAATTCTGTTTTGTCACATGCAGATATGATTTTAGTAAAATATTCGCTTCTTCATGTATGAAGAGCGGGTGTGCAGCTATTTTTAAATAAATGGTTGTCCATTTCTTGTAGTGTCTGAGCAATTTAATGCTACAACTTGAACCTAAAAAACAGTATGATATAGAAATAAGACAGTTTTGAAAGTCAGGAGTTTTCTGCAAACCGTCAAGCTTTTCACTTTTCTGATCGCGAATGAGACATAGTTTTTAGAGTCATTGTATTGCAATTATGCCAGGTTAGTACTCCTGACACAAACTTTACATCAAGAGTAAAAAAATTTTGCTTTTTTTTAAAGATTCCCCATCACTGGAATTAATTCGAATTACACATGTAAGGAAAATTTTCGTTTCCTACCGTGCAAAGAACGGGTACGCAGTTAGTTATAATAATAAAAAAGATATGAACATTCTTTTAAATTTTGTCCTTACATTAAAGCTTTTTTTTTTCTTTTGTTGTAATAGTAAGTACCAGAAATTTTCAAAATTAAGAGACTATAAAAAAAAAAGTTATTTTACAAAGCTTTAAGCTCTAAGCCTGTGAATATTTAATAATCACAAATTAAGCTTTAAAAATTCATTAACACCTCATATTTATTTCATTCTCTTTAATTGAAAGTGAAGATTCTGATTGTAAACTCAATACCTGTGTACAAAACTCAATACAAATTGAATGTCATGACTTGAAGAATTTCTTATGTTACTGCAAAGATTAAATTTTGTGCCAACTCTGCTCGAGTCACTTACGAAGAATGAATGGAAAGTAATCCTATCACAGTCTTATTCCCACAGAGAGTAAGGAGTGGGTGGATTATTATTGTTGTTGTTTTTTTAAGTTGATAACATTCTAATGCTTTAAAAAGTTTTCCAAGATCTGGAGATTGAGAATTTTTTTTTTTTTTTAAATGCATATTTGATTTTTATTTGGGTATGCAGTTTCATCTTGAGTAGTGTATGTTAGTATAAATATGTAAATTAATAAATACAAATAATTATCCAAGGTTGCTGCTCAGTTTCTGAAAAGCAATTCAAACTTTATAGGTTTTCCAGACTATTTTGCATTAAAATTCTAGACTATTGACGTTTGAATACTTGTGCTCCATCATTAAAACTATGAAATGATGAATAGGACACCCCTAATTTCAGGGGCCAAAAATTTCTACCTTCATAATTTCTTCTTTACAAATATAATTGAACATTGTAGTGCTTATTGGTGACTTAACTTTCAGTTTAGTAGATTCATTGGTGGTGGCTGATTCATTGTTCTTAGCACCAGTCTTTTCCAGCAGTTCTTAAATACTGTTGTTGTTGTTGTTGTGTGTGATTATGGCAACGCTGCACTAGGGCGATCTGCCAAGGGGTGGGGTGCCTTGGTAGGAGGACTTTCTAAGGTGTTCTAACGCATATTCACGTTACATCTGGAGAAAACCTACCAAAACTCCAGACCGTTAGATCGACAGCCACGAGATGGGACCCGAACCCGGGACCTTCACACTTCGGCCATCTACCATTTTCAGTGGTTCTTAAATACTAGGCTGTTAAGAATTCTTCAACAATTTAATATGTTTAGTACTCATCTCATGACTAAATATAGCCTGTCATTCCATATTATTTAATGCAAATAATTTTAGACACAATTGTCATCAAGCTTTATATGGGCCTTTTTCTACTAGTTCGATACATTCAACTGAGGATTTAAATTTGAATATCATCCATTCCAAATTGAGTATAGTCTTTTTTTTTTTTAGACTACTCACTACAAAAGAAATGTTAAAAATATTTAAACAACAATTGAACTTGTTCTGAAACCTTACACAATACTACTGTTTCTGAAACTCTGAATGTGTGGAGCGAAATATAAACATCACAGAATAGCAGGAGCAAGAGACAGCTACAAGCAACTAACGCCTAGCATAATGATGTTCATTGGTTGCCCAATGAAAGCTTTTATGATGTCAACTTTGCTTCCAACTTCCCAGACGAACAGAAAATGGGGAATATTTACAAACACTGAGTTCTGACAATTTTCCCAGTCAGATTTCGGGATTTTCCTGTTTTAGGACCAAAATTTTGATTTTTCTCTGACATTTTTTACCAAACTAAAATTTCATGACTTTCCTAGGTTTTCCCTGACTGGTGGCAACCCCGTCATCACTTTATCAATTATAAATTTAGTAGAAAATCCTCCAAAAATAAAATGTGTTTGCAAGGATACTAGATTATAGAAATATTTAAACCCTTTTGCTAAATGTGATATTAATGTCTTGTCATAAATTGCTATATGCATATGTTGAATATATCTCTTTTATTTAAGAATTTTTGCGATGCATCTCATCATACGCTAGAATGCAGGTTCATATAAAGGCATGTACAACCCATTTTGACCGACCATAAGTCAATTTTGACTAGTTTTTCGATGACGTGCATTTGTATGTATG
Organism: Cheiracanthium punctorium; assembly: GCA_038373885.1. Taxonomy (NCBI): domain Eukaryota; kingdom Metazoa; phylum Arthropoda; class Arachnida; order Araneae; family Cheiracanthiidae; genus Cheiracanthium; species Cheiracanthium punctorium. Next base: position 58,122 of record JAWZYV010012698.1, on the reverse strand, counting down.
TATGTAACTCGCATACTCAAAAACTATTGGTCGTAGAATCTTGAAATTTTATATTTAGAATTGCTGTAACATCTAGTTATGCACCTTTCCTTTTGGTTCCAATCGATTGGATAGTTTATCTACAGGGTCACCCAAAAGATTATAAATACGTTATGCTCTGTGGGCAGAAATTCGTTAAACTCTCATATCCCAATAATTCAGGGATCGGAGAATAATTGCTTGTTTTAAACTTGGCATGTTGTGGTATTTATCTAATGTCTCAAAATTAATTCACTAGGAAAGCAATTTAAAAAAAAAATGCAGCTTTTTAAAATTTCTTAATTGTGATTTTCACTGTTTACTTCCGCAGTATTCAGTTTATGGAGAATTGCGGTATATCAATCTTCTGCTGTATTATTTTTAATATGGCTTTTTAAGGACTTTCTGAGGTGTGTGGGAACCCTAAATATTATTTATTTTTTACTTATTTGGAATGAACTACTTCATTCAAAATAAGTAAAAAATAAATCATATTTAAATACAGTCCTTTTTGTGTCTATAGTGCATAGATATTTGTTACTCACATATGCTTCATTTCTCTCTGGACCCAATTCTAAAGTCGATGCAGACAAGGTCACAGGTAGTAGCCAGTTATATAATAAATTGAAGGCTTTGAACACACACACACAGAAATGATTATTACACTTCTTTTTTTACAGGGACATTTTGATTTTTGTTGGTGGTGTTATTCCACCCCAAGACTATGATTTCTTATATAAAGCGGGTGCTGCTGCTATATTTGGACCGGGTAAGATTTTAGTAATTTAACTTCAGATTTTACACATTGAAACATTTCAGTAAAATATTAAAAGTTTGCTTTTTATTTTTTTTTAGGCACAAAAATACCAGACTGTGCTTTAAAAGTTGTTGAACTCATATCTAAGAACACTCAAGAAAAAGAGAAACAGAGAGCAAAATAAGAATTCTGATTTAGCAGTAAAAGAATCTCATATTGCCATTAAATTAAGCATTTATATTCAATTTCATATAAATTGTTATTTTTTCTATCAATATACATTTGTAATACTATGCAATTTTTCTACTTTTATGCTCTTTTGTAGATAAATAAAAATATCTGTTGTATTTCAAAGAGTTTATTTTAATGACAAACATGGAAAAACACAGCAAAACTCTATAAAATACAAAGTGTAAGGCATCTGACATTTAAACACATAATATGCAAATAAATAAATAGTATGTTAATTACTTTACATACATTGTGAAATGCAAACTTTTTTTCACCGAATGTCAGAATTAAAAACTGAATGATTCAACAATGCATTTGAATAAACTCTTCTAAGCAGATTGTGACAAGAGAAATACATGAAAAATGCATCAATAGCTAAAATGATCTTTTAAATTTGGAAAAAAAGAGAACAGTGAAAACACACACTATGTGGGGGCGGGAGAGATTCAAATGCTTTGTACCGTCTTTGTCAAAGTCACAAAATATAATGTAAAAATAATAAACTACGTATAGTTCTCTTTCATTTTTATTAAAACATGTTGCAAAGAGGTAATTAGAAAACAATTTTTTTTTTAAATAAACAAACTAAAACGCATGTTCATATAAAAGAACATAAGCAGGAACACAGCAGAATTATCACATATTATATATGTGATAATTCTGCTTTCTTGTAAATTTTGTACCACTGCTGTGATGCCAAAACAAAATGTAGGTTTTTAAGCTTAGAAATTAAAGGTTGTCCAGAGAAAATTTAAACCTATCCATTGTTTCATTGTACATTTTATGAAAATACCCTAACTAGTCATATAAACTGAAAATAAAAATATCATACCTGCCAACATATCCAGAATTGTCAAAGGCCTCAGGAGCAGGTCGTGACGTAATTTTTTAAAGGTTGTAACTTAATTAATCATGTTAAAGGTATTTAAAAATTAACCAAATAATGCATCTGTTCGATATTGGCCGCTTTAGCCCATATTGGCGAGCGCTTGGCTCGGAACTGTCAAAACAGGGAAACCCTTCGCTCATACTCCTTGCTCCTTTTCAGCACAGTTCAGTTATGATTTTTTATCTCTGTGTGATTCTTGCATAAATATTGAAAGTTTCAAGCTTTATTAGGCATTATGCATTTATAGTGTAAAAGATTTGTTTAATGCAGTGTTCGAGTTTTATTCTAGTTCCAAATTTCTAATTGTTTTAAAGTCCATTGTTTTTAAATAAAGTGAAAGAAAAAACACCTCCAGCATGGTGTCTTTGTAAAATCCAGTGCATAACAGCATCAATAATTAACTAATATCATAATAATTAACATAAAAATCATTAAGATGTCTTTACACAAGGCTTTAAAAATGGAATTCAATTCATCTTATTTCAAACACTTAAAATATATATATATATATATATATATAATTAATCTAAAAGAAATAATGAATATTAAAGTTACTGTTAAACCCGTATGGCAATGGATAGTTTTTTCCCTTGTAGGATAAACATTTTCTTTCAGATTCTACATGCATTTCTTTTCAATTCCAATATTGGCTGCTTTCCAGAGAGAAAATATCGTGTTGTGTACAGTGTCTGGAGCACTAATATATTTATGGAGTTGCTCGGAAAGTACCGAAGCAGTTGGCAGGTATGAAAAATATTCAATTATTCAAAGCAAATTTTAAAAACCTCCAAGTGAAAGCACATGTTGCAGCAGGTAATGCTTTAATTATCCATTAGCAGAAAATGACTGAGATGCTCATTGTTATTTGTACAATCAGATAAAAAAAACTGAAGCTTTTTTAATCAATTTTTCACAACAATCCTTACATTATAATTAATGATAAGCATCATTGGCAGGAAGGCAAAAATAGTCATTGTCTTAAATTTGCTCAAAAATATTGGAGGAAAATGTTTCATAATATACTATAAAAAAGTAAGCAGATTTTCAGACAATCTGAAAAATAAAATCCTCGTATATCAAATTATGATTTTTATTGTAGATCTAACCAATACTTATTTCAAAAATTTCACTAAATTTAAGACTTTAATAAACTTGATAGTGAATACACAGACAAAAATCTTTTTTCAGCACATTAATTTTTTTTTTTTTTTTTTTTAAGTTATATATCACATTATAACTGTAGCCTTAAAAAAGGGGGTATATATATTTAAACTTTAACTTTGTCTTGAGCCGAGTCCTTTTCCAGGAAATTGAGAGGAATTGTCATTGTATTGTCACATGCAATTTTTGGTTGCAATTCAACAGTACCATTCGTTTTTGACTCTTCATCATTCACAGTCCATCCAGCATTTTCAGATTTAATATAATTTTCAAACTCTTCTTCCTAAAAGTAAAAGTATTCACAACTGTAGATAATAAACAACCAGCAAAAAATGGTATTGATTATTAGGCAAGTTGGAGTGTTTAGGCCGATTATTTTACCAACTATGCGAAAAATTCCAGAGCTGGGGGTCGAACCCAGGACTACCGCTTAACGTGCGGGTGCTCTACCACTGAGCTACTCTGAGACGATTCCCAGATGAAATTTCTCGCTTTAGAACCGTTGGCATTTATCATCTTCCTATGCAAACCACAGATGGAAGAGACCTCCAGCGTCTCGACCCCCAGCTCTGGAATTTTTCGCATAGTTGGTAAAATAATCAGCCTAAACACTCCAACTTGCCTAATATACTTGAAAGGTTGATGCAATCACTTTCTAAAAAATATGGTATTGATTATTTATAATTCAGTTTTGTAGGAACATCAATGAAGTAAATGTTATTGATGCAACAAATGCCAAGCTTTATTTATATATAACTAGAAGAAAAAGCCCTTTGAGCAGGCAATTACAATGGGTGCTAGAAAAAACATTTTATGAAAATATGTCTACACTCAGTATATTTAATCTTCGTCCACCTAAAATAAATGACTTCATATTCAGTTTTTATTATATACCCAAATTGAATTTCATGCTTTTCTGGAAATGTGCTAAAAATTTTTGCATTCAAATGATTTCGTTTTGTGTACTCAGCACCTCTTATATTAATGCTTGAGCAGACGATTATTTTAATGAAAAAAAAAAAAAAATTAAACCATGTTACTTGGAAAAACTATTTTAAGCGAACAGAAATCCCAATTGTGTGATGTCATTTTCACTCGAAAAAGGTAATTTTGTCACGCAAATAATTCCCTAAAAATGAGGGAATGGGTGGGTTTTCAGATTTTTTTAAGTAGTTCAGATCGTTTTCTATATTTTTATACATGATTATGAAAAATTTCAAGCAGATCACACAAACGGTGTGAATTTTATTACAGTTTTAGACAAAATTTTTATCTGTTTGGATTAATGACGGTAAAAGTTTTGTTTTGAAGTAGTTGGACCAGAATTGTTAGAGAGTGAATGAGTCGGGGATCAGCATAACTATATAATAGGATGTGCTCAGAGTTTTAAAAAAAAAAAAAACTGTCCAATATACACTTTTTTTTTTTTTCAAACACGTTAGTGAGAACCATGGCATATCTATTCAAATGCTTATTTTATGAAGTTCACTTTCCATTCAAACACTAAAATTAGGTTGTAAAATAACTAAAGAAAATGATTATGAATATGATTTTCCAAAACACTGCAGAAGCCAAAATTTGTTAAAAACTAGGTTTCTCTCCAGTATATGTACTGTGTTAAGATAAAGTATGCAGATATACGATGAAGTAAATAAATTAATAAATTTTTGTTATAAAAGAGCAATTAGAGACAACAAATATATCCTTGTTTGACTTTTTAATCCAGAATTTTCCACATATAATAAATAGTAATATACAATTACTGTTCAGATACAAATTAGGTATGGTGTACATAGCACATTTACCATAAATTATGTTTTAAGTACTATAGTTTTATTACTTTCACCTCAAATTGCACAAACACTCTTTTTCATAGCTGTCAACACAAACATTAAAAAATATTTTTTTCAATAATTTTATAAAAGCATGTTTGGATACAAATACCATGCTAATATAAAAAAATAATCAGCCTATATTTAAATTGTGAGCTATCATTTTAGATAAAACAATTAATCATATTAAAATTGAATTGTCTTGTTGACTTATTAAAAAAGACACATTAAAGGTTTATTCTACAGGGTAAAATTAAGATATTTTAACAGAACTTACTATGGAATACATACATAAAACAAATGCATATAACACACATATACAATACAATAAAAACAGGAAAGAGGAACTTTTTACAGCTAAAGGAGGGAGGACCCTTTTACCACCTGTAACATTTTATACTGTTTTTTATTTTATATTTATGTGTATGATATGCAAGTTCATTTGTTTTAATCATTTAACATAAATTATTTGAGTATTCTAATTAAATATGCAAAATTTGACTTCCGTTGTATTTCACCCAGTTTTTTTTTTTCTTCTTTCTCCAAATATGCAGGGTATCCCCAAAAAAGGTGGTAATGGGCTTTAATTCTTTATCTATTCGAGATAAGTGGGCAATGCCTATTGAAGAAATGTTCAAAATAAGGTTGGAAATAAGACTCTGTTAAGAAAAAATTCCTCTTGTACATTTACAAAAAGTTACACTTTTTGAATTTGTATATGATCCCCGTACAAAACATCCCCAGTTAGCAAAATGTGCCCTATACACTAATGAGGTGATGTACAGAATTTCAGCCTTTCATTATACAACGTCTGAGATGAGATATCTTTAAAGAAAGATAATCGGGGGCTGTGCATGATTTTCAATGTATAAACATTTATTGCTAGAATGGGAAAAAAGATCTTCCTTCGTCATTTCTGTACGACCCCTGAAATGCGGTAATTCGATGCGATTTTTTCCCTCAGAGAGCCATTGAAAAGTGGTTTACATCAGCATTTTATTTACCTTCATATCTCTGACACTTTTAAGGGTGTAATTTTCAAATTTTGTATGTCACCTCATTATTGTATGGGGCACATTTTACTAAATAAGAATTTTTTTGTGTGGGGGGTCATATACGAATTTGAAAAGTGTAACTTTTTGAAAATTAACGAGAGGTTTTTTTTTATAGCGCAATACTTTTTCCGACCTTATTTTGAACATTTTTTCAATGTACACTGCCCACTTATTTCTAATAGATAAAGAATTGAAGCCCATTACCACCTTTTTTGGGACACCCTGTATACATTTTTTGAATCACTGGCACCCCAGGACACATTTAAGACTAGATGTATTGAATAATGCAATTTTAAGTATCTGTGTCAAAGTATTTTCTTTATTTTCTAGTGTTATTGAAAATTACCCACAAAATTCAGGAAGGGATTGCAAATAGTTATTGCATCTTTAAGATTCCCATAATGTGCTGGCTGAACCCAAAAATGTGCAACCCCTGAATAGTAAATTAAAATCATTCATTTGAAGCCAGTTTCAGTTTAAATAAATAAATATTTATTTCATCAAAATGACATTTATTTATATGCTTATACTATACCTCTTTTGCCATTCTCTCATACTGATCTAATTCATATTGAAACTTTGGAGATGTAATGCCAAGGTACCATGCCAAATTTTCTCCTAGATAATCACAAACTGTTGAAAAAAGTAAAAATATTGTTACATTACACATTTAATTTTTACTACTTCATTTATGAATGGCCATTTCAAAAATAAAAATAAATAAATAACATGCATGAGACGTGGCTTTTTAATAAATAAATAAAATTAGATTAGAAAAAATAGGATGTTTACATGCTATATACCTATACTAGCCGCCTCCAGCGACCAGTTGGTTCTCGATAAATCTTGTTTGGAATCTCACCAGCTTCCTAGGCACTGAAATTTCTCTGATTCTGAATGGAATTAAAAATAAAGATGGTTACAAACAGGGGCAGCCCAAGGGTAAGTAGCACCCCCTGCACGTAAAAAAGACGCCCCTTTTATGCTCTTTTTACTTTTTGAGTTTGAAATGATTATCCTTCGAAGCCGACGCCCTGATGCGATGCTTACCTTGCTTACTGTGTACAGCTGCCCTGGTTACAAAAATAAGATGATTTAGTGACAAAAGGTACAAATCATTTTCATCCTATATTAATTCTGAAGAGCTTCTGGATATATTGGTCATTATCAAGAAACGGAAAGGGGAAAAAAAGTAAGACAATCTGAAACGCTTTTAGATTTTAAATATGAAAGTGCTATATATTAAAGGCATATCGTAATCCATATTCATGAGTGTGATTAAACAAAATTAAAATTAATGTTTCTAACATCCTTTTTCTAGATGTAATACAATAGAAATAGAACAGGGTGTCGACAGATCAGGGAAATCATGGAAAAATCAGGGAATTTTGCAAAAATATTTAAAAATCAGGGAACTTACATTTTTACCTAGTGAACTAGATCATTTTTAATTGTCAATCTGATGCGCGGCTCCGTTCTGGATCACACGATACTCAACTGATGCACAGATAGAGACATTTTACGAATCCGAAACCAGAATACAGATCATGCGAGAACATAGAAATATGAATCCGAGACTCAAGTGATGTAGGCACTATCACTATACGAATCCGAAAAAGTGCATGTATTCGGACTCGTTCTAAAATGCGGATCATACAAGAAACCGGATATGCGAATCATATCGGCATGTGAATCAATTTCGCATGTGAATTGCTTCCCGAATAAAGTCATAGGTAAAATGAATGGTAAAAGATGATTTAGTCTTCTACTGCGCCGTTGTGTTTTTTAAAGTGATGCCTGCTAACTCCCCTGTAAGACAATTTTTTTTTAAGATAGTGCTCATTTTTAAGCCTTTTTAGATATTTTTTAAATTTCAAACGATATATTGATTGAAATAAAATAAGTTGACTAGGTGGCCAGTTTATTTTGATCAGTCATCCTTACGCTTAAAATTGAACACTATCTTTATAAAATGAGGAAACTTTCTGCTACAATTGTCTTTTAAGTGTTCAACTAAATTTTATGTTTGGATTTATGAAACTGAACTACAATTTTATTAATATTAAGCATTTTTGTGGTTTTCTATTATTTATTTCCCTATATGAAGCATTCACCTGTTGATGCACAATGGTGATTCACATGAAAGATTATGGTATGTATATAATTAGTTCTGGAAATTTGATAAAGATAATCAGGGAACTTTTTTTCTCAATTTCTGTAGCCACCCTGTAGAAGTAATACAGTAGGTTTCTTACAAATGTATATAAAATGCTGCAGATCTACTTGCTAAAAAAGGTTGTATTTTTGCACACCGTGTGAAAAAGCACACAGATGGTTTGTCACATGACTTACTCAATTAAGATTCCATAACATAAAATGAAACCATCTAGCAATTATTTCAAATTCGCCTGCGAATAAGGAAATCTGAGATTGAGATTTTTAAAAATTTTTATTTGAGAGGTTGCTTGATTGAGACCCTTATCCAAGGGGCCAAAAGGCACACACAAGGGAGGGGTCCAAGGGGTCTGGACCCCTCCCAAAAGAGTTATCAATTTTCCTTCGTTAAATTTTCATGCAATTTTTTTGACATTCAAATATATTGAAAGGTATTATCAAATTCTTATTTCGACATGTTAAGATGAATTAATGCAGTAAAAGGGGATTACTGCAAAAAAATCAGCATTTTCTCATGTGGTTGGTGTTGCAGCTTTATGGGCTGGATCAGGGTCGTACCCAGAAAAAAATTTCGGAGGAGGTCCAAAGGGTGAAAAAGCAGAATTCTTAAAAAAAAAAAAAAGACTTCATCATCATTATTTTGTTAGTAAAATTGTAATTTTCGGTGGCGACCAGGCGGTCTGGTCCCCTCCCTGGGTACAGCCTTGGGCTGGACCTCCTCCAAGAGAAAATCCTGTGTGCACCACTGCAAGGGGCTGTCATCTTGATTGTTGCTTAGCGAAGGAGAATGAAAGAGGGATGGAAATCTCATGTTTTACTTACTAAAACTGCGTGTTCTATAAGTTTGCACTATCTGTCAACCGTTCTGTATGATGAAAACTCAATTGTATATATATTTTTGTATATATAAATATTTTTTTTTATAGGAACAGTAGTTTTTTTTAGTAGCATATGTTAATCCAGGACTTTAACTGTCTATTCCAAATTTCATCCAAATCCATCAAACCATTTCAGCGTGAAAGAGTAATAAACATACATACAAACATTGACATTTATAATATTAGTAGGCTAAATAAAACTAGACTTTTGTCTGTACCAGTGGCGTAGCGTAGCTTTTAAAAGCAGGGAAGCAACTTTATAAAGTCAAAACTTTTCTTAATACCCTACAGTTATACTGTTTTGTTTAGAGGTAATATACTTACAGTTTTATATACATACATGCACTCATATAATAGAATTATGTACAGTTATTCAATGTGCAATTACTTTTACAATTATCATGCTATCCTATCGTCGCATTAATGCAACGTCATTAGAGATAGCTAAATATTTATTTTTACCATCCTATAACCTTCATGTTTATGCCAGGGACGTACCCAGAAAAAATTTCGGGGTGGGTCCCAAGAGCGGCTCCAGCGTGGGGGCCATAGCCCCCTCCGAACTTTTCGTTTTTGAACTTTAGATTCGTATACTTCACGATTCCTCACGTTCAATTGGCATTTTAAACAATTTATAGGCTATCTAAAAAGTTCAATGGCCCCCTCCGAAAATTCAGCCTGGAGCCGTCCTTGGTGGGTCCAAAAATTTCAGAGGGGGTTCGAACGGTGAAAAAGGCAGACTTTTATACAAAAAAACTTCATCATTATTATTTTGTTTATAAAAATTGAAATTTCGGAGGAGGTCCAGACCCCCTGGACCACTCCCTTGGTTTATGCAAAGCCTTGCATGTTTGGGCCTGGGCGGCTCTTTGTTCTTCAGCAATTTGTACTTGACGGTATGTGTTTAACATTTAGTCTATATAGTTAAACCATTTAACATTTATACAGAGAAGCTATAGAAAGTTAAAGTATAAATGTAGCATATTGTAAATAAAGTAATATACCAACTATCGATGATGCGTGAAAGCTTATAAAGTATGTACAATTTCTTATGTATTACAATTTTGTAATTGTAAATAGAAGATTGATTTTTAAGAAATTTTTTTAGTTTATTTTAACATCTTGAAATGGTAAAATTTTGTATGTTTTTTTTACAGGAGGAAAAAGAACAAATTTTAATAAGTTCATTTCAGTCAGTTACTCATTACAGGAGTCCACATTTATTAAATTATGCTAATAGTGCTTATAATTACTGTTGCTTGAAGGGGAAAACAGTGACTTTTGATGCAAATATTCAATAGTTATTCAGACATTTCTAAAACACGATTTTAAAAAATTATATATATTATTTTCTGGTCTTTAAATATCTACGCCATAAAAAGAACAGACATAACTACCCAAAAACAATTTCTTTTTTTCGAACATAACTTTACAATTGTTAGAAAAAGTCCATTTATTTATTTATTTTAATCCAGAAACATTTGTTTATATGATTATTATAACACATACACAATTTTTTCAAAGCAAAAATTTTATTTTAAGAAAAAAAGATAAAACATTTCTAAATAACTAAATAGTTTTACAAAATACAAAGATATGTTTGAAAAAAAGATGTACATTAATTTTTGTACTAAAAGCTTTTATCTATCGTTTATTTCAACGGTGTTTAAAAGCTGAAACTGTAATAAAAGACATCACTTCCAGAATAAGTAAAAAAAAAAAAAAAATCCCAGTAAATTTTCCTCTGTATGCACCGTCAGTGAAAATTCCCCATTGCACATCCCCATTTTCCCTTTTCTTTTTCTTTCCAGGCAAGCTGCACATCTTTGATTGGATGCATGGAGCAATGAACTACGCTATCCTACAGACTCTGTAGTAGAGAGAGTTCGGCTCATTTTGAAGCCGAGCCGAGACTTTAATCGAGCCTGCCGAGCCGAGCATATTATAAGTTGGCCGAGCCGAATTCAGCTAAGACAAATAACTACTACATAAGAGATACATAAATTTGGAGCTTCCACCTCCTAGTCCTCGTGCGCTATTTTTCAATAAGTACTCTTTATCCATGATCACTTTTAAATCTGTTTCAAGGTATGTCACAAGAAGAATTTTCACGAGCCGAGCCGACGCAATCGTGATACAGGCAGAGCCGATCGGCCGGCTCGGCTCGGCTGAGCCGTCTCATCTCTAGCTAGCTTCGTTTTCCCTGTCCGACTGCTCTTTCCTATAGAAAAACTGGAAGAGGTGGAAGATATATCGCTTCCAGCGAGTGTGACTGTTGCGCAGTCTTCAAACAAATTAAACTTTCTGCTTCCTTGCAATTTTCCTCTAGTGGGTGAAGCGCTTTTAAACTTAACTTGTTGGTTAGAAATTTTTTTTGATACACGAAAAGCAATTGACAGTAAAAAGTAAGTTAAATTTTGGAAGGGAAGCAATGCTTCCATTACATCCATGGACGCTATGCCCCTGGTCTGTACATTACTTTGAATTAAAAATTTTTTACAATTTCTATCCATTTCGAGTACCCAGGAACCCAGTATGACCATCAAAAAAAGTTAGTCTGATTATTGTTCTTTCTGTTGGATGCTTTTTTTGTTTATGCAGCTGTTCAGAAGTTTGTGAGAACATTTTCTCTTTAAAAGGAACATCTTTAAATAAATCATTTTAAATATACAATTCTGAGTTCACTTTCAAACATATCTATATAAATAAAATTAGACTTTTGTTTGTACGCTACTTGGAATTCAAAATTTTTGTGATTTCTATCTGTTTCAAACACCTGGGAAATCAATACAACTATCAAGAAAAAGTTTGTCTGTCTGTCATTCTGCCAGTGACACATTTTTTGTTCATGCATCACTTTAAAAAAACAAACGAATGAAATTAATTTTGGTGACATGATAGGTGGTCACGCAACTTAAACTATAGGTCTCGAATTTTTCCAAAATTTTGTTTAGATTTTGATTTGTTAATCAGATTTGTTTTGAACACAATCAAATAAGAGTAAATAAGACACTTTTTGGCAACCAGATTGTAGAAATTTGTATTTTGACAGTTTTCACAGATGAATTTGTTAAGACATTCTTTTTGTCAATCTCTTTCCAGAGGCGGGTATAGGTGTTGGCGATGTGGGCAACCGCCCACATCTGTCATGAAAAGTTCACATATTGGACTTTTGTGAAATAAAACTTGTAACATTTCTTTCTTCAATAAAGTCAACGTTATTGTTGTAATCATCTATTACCAATACAGCATATATTTCTAATACAGCAATATATACATATTTTATAAGCCTTCCAAACCCAGTAGAGAATTGTGACACACCCTATACTATAGCAAGGATTTCTCGCGTAAAGGAAAATCAATACATCAGATGCATACGTTCACATTTCTCTATTTTCTGCTGGCATTAGAAATTCTATAGGTTTAGTAAGAAAGAGTCAACCTCCCTATTTTTTTCTTGGAAAGTAAAAACCTTAAAGATCAAATAAGTCCCAGAACTCAGTACACCCTCCCCCCTCCCCAATTATGTAAATGGACCAAATGTCTGATCTCTTGCCCCTTGTGTACTTCTTAGAGTACAGACAGATGCAGCTTTAGCAGTTTTTTTATATATAGTACATATATATTGGCTTCTTGTTTATAACTGGTACATTCCTCCAACTACCTAGCCTTACTATAGACTCCCTCACTCTTTTCATTCTACAATTTAGTTTTGAGAACTTATTTATTCCGGAAACTTTGCATGTATGGCTTGTTAAGAAAATTTCAGATAAGACATTTTTCAGAAACTAAAAATCTTTACTACTACTTTGTTTTCTTTGAACAGATTCAACTAGCGACTCCACTGTTATTTATGTTGAAATTTTAGTATCAATAGCCTTAATTTTTTAGCAATACGTGTGTAATTTAATAATCTACTAGTACACTCCTTCCCCATTTAAAAAAAACTGCAGATATTGCTATGACTTTTTTTAAGTAGGTTAAATTCAAATTTCGTTCTGCTCTTATTTCTTTACAAGAATATTATTGACCACTTAAAAGACACGGTAAATGAAAATGGATTGACAAACAATCTCATATTTTATAATTTTATATGTTAGTAATGCGAAAATTTTTTTAAAGAATTGAAATACTGAGTTTTAAAAATGACTATGTACCAAAATAAAGAGAAAGCAAAAAATGAAAAATAAAGCAATGTAAAAAATAAATAAATAAACCTATCTTAAAATCATGTTTAAAGCTTAATTAGGGCTTAGCAGACCACCAGACCAATGTCCTGTGCCCCAAGCTAGAAGGACCCATGAGTGAGGGGGTAAATATATATCTATTTCATATTTGAAATTTTCATTTAAAAAATAAAAGACTCAAAGATTTTTAAATTTTTGTGTCTCAAGCTGAAGAATATGGCTTTATATGCAGAGTGATCCAAACTCGTAAAAACATGTAAATGGTTGTACATGAAACAAAGAGGGTTCAAAATCACATAGAGATGTGGATCGGAAATTATCTTTTAACATACCTGTTAATAGTCACTTTGGAATATTAGAGAACTTTCTGATCATGATACATCAAAGACTAATGGATCTTACACAGAAAGCACTTGACTAAAATTGATTAATTACAGGATTGATTATTCAAGCACGGATTACATATTGTTTACAGGGTTGATTATTAATTTCACTATTAACTGGTAAATGAAAAGCACATATCCGACCCCACATTCCTGCATGTTGTATTAAGAATGCAACAAATATTTTTTTATGAATAGATTGACATTTTAAAAATTGAATATGTCAACACAACTTTCATTAGTGCTTTTTTTATTTAATATAACAAAAAACGGTTACAAATGAAAACCACCCCCTCCTCTAAAATGGCTACTTAAAATAGTTGGTGGGGCTGAAGGGCCTCGCAAAACTGGCCATACCCACTGCTAATTTTTGCCTTACTGTTTCCACTGTTTTTTTCTAATGGCAAACCTACACAGAAAAATCCACTTTCTTTTCTTTTCAAAAACTAATAAAGACTTAAACACATAATTAGGATCAGGGGCATAGCCAGAAATTTTTCATGGGAGGTGTTACGACTACTACAACTAATATAAATGTATACGTGGGTGTAACAATGTAGTGAAGAATATACATTTTGTATGGCAAAAAATTCCTCATGAGGGGGGGGGGGGGTTATGACCACCCTAACCCCCCCCCCTTGTCTACGCCCCTGATTAGGATATATTTTATTCATGTTGGTTCTCATAGGTTTTTTTTTTTTTTTTTAGAAGTAAGAATGTTATAGGTTGTGAATGTTCTGCAATTACCTTATAAATAAAAGCCTATGTGTAACAGTTCCAGGTTGTAAGACTCCAAAACAAAATTTAACCATCACTACTCAAACATTTTTTTTTTTTTTAAATCAATACATTTTGGTGCAATAAGCTTGAAAAATTTCATAATTACTTAAAAACATATAGAAAATAATCTGCTCTACTTTAAAAATGTAAAAATCCACCTGTTCTCTGATTTTCAAGCAATGTTTTGTAATTTTCACCTCCCTCAATATCTGATGATGTAGTGATAGCAAAAAAAAAAAAGATATATAAGTGAGATCTACATCATTCTGATGTCATGAGCTTAAAAATTCATTGGAAACTCAATTAGGTTACTCTCGGGCTTCAAAAGAAAATTATGTCGCAAGCAAACTAATTTCATAATTTTTATGATTTCAGTAACTTGGAATAGCTCTCTGAGATTATCAAAATTGAAGATTTACCTTTTCACAAGACCGATAAATAAACCATGAATCAATACTTCGAATAAATGTGAAGTTAGTATAAGGGTTGTAACGAATATTCAGTCACTATTCGGCTGTTTTGTCGAATATTCGGCAAGATAAATATTTCTACATATTCCGCTGAATAATTTCAGAAAAAAGGGGAAAATACATTTTTTAACATGTGTTTTTAAATATATTTTCAAATAATATTGCTTAGTTATACTTCAATATGTTAATTTTAAGCTGAATGAAATAATCTTATATCAGCTCTGAACCTCTCTTTCATTCTTATTTTTCTGTCTTGTCTTTCTGGCAGAATGATGTTTCTAGAAATAATACCAAGAATTATATAACAAAGGAGGTGAAAGCTAAAAATCTGGCAAAGCAAACCCCCTTCTCTTTTCCCCTTACTAGTGTGCATGTATATGTGTGTGTGTGGGGGGGGGGGGGACTGGGATTCCTTCAAGCATCAATTCCAGTTCTTTGCTTGGAGTAAGAAGAAAGAGCAATCGCACCACGTGACCAATCGCCGGAAGCGACGATGCAGGCAAAAGTAACTTTAAAAAGTAGTCTCCAAAACGTACTACAAACTACTGATTTTTGTAGTGCACTGCATATTACACTACTGTTTTTTAAAAAGTAGCACACTACACTACAAACTATAAAAAAAAGGAGTGACTACTGTAGTTTCGTTACTGCCCAGCCCTGACCAAGAATATAGATTGAAGATGAAAATCTCAGTGAGGGTTGGTATTTTGTCCACTTTTTTGTAAAAAGTCAGGGGCGCTGGACAAAATTGGATGAAATGGACAAAATAAAAATCATTGAATTAAAATATTGTTATGATGCATGTTTTGTTATGCAAACAAAACTGTGTTCTTACATTTTAACAAAAAAATCTGATGTGTCCAACACATGACTTCCTTGCATGTCTATTAATTCAAAAATGTTTTTTACGCACTTCCTCTAAACTTATTTGTTTGAAAGAGATAAAATATAAATAATAGTAAGGTATAGCGATTTCTAGCCAAATATTTCGATATCGCCAAGCTGAGTTCAATTTGAAAGATTTTCTTCTGACACTTTATTTGGCGATATTTCACCAAAAGCCGACAAACTTGAGATAGTTTGCGAGATTTTGGGGATAGCTAAAGTAGTCATTGACCACTGACTTTCAATGATTTTAATGCATCCATACACCTTAATGTATTTAAAGTCATTTGGCTCACCCTGTAAATAAATTCCCAGTCGATTGCTGTCAAAAAAGATATTGAAAACAGTTAGATATTATAATATAGTTCTAAATACAAAAGTTCAAAATTGTACGGGTTAAAGTTTTAGAGTTATACAAAATACGAAATAATTTTTGGCACCAAATTTGGCGATATTTCGGCGAAACTCGTCAATGTCGACGACATTTGGCGAGATTTTAAGCATGGACCAACAATGACAGATTATCGCCAAATTTGGCGATATTTCGCCAAAACTCGCCAAGAACTGATGGACACAAATGGCGATTGACTTGTGGGCAGCATGGTACCAAACATGACTGCTACATTGTATTATCTGAGATGTCCATAGACATTAAGTGCTGAAATTCTTTTGGTGTCGTAAGAAACTCCAGTAGATTGGAACCAAAAATCGAGATGCACAACTAGATGTTACAACAATCTTACTTATGAAATTTCATAATAGTTTTTGAGATTTGAGAGTTAAATATGCACACACGTACACCAAAAGTCGCCAAGCTTGGCGACTTTTGGCATAGTTCTTGAGGGAGGCACGTGACCGTGGTCCAACCATTACCTAACTTATGTTGTAGGACGGTATTGTGCTTGAAATGGATGAATGCCCCTAAAATTGCCATTGACCGTAATGTATTGAAAATCTTTTGAGTGTTCCTGTAGCAGAACTGTAAATGATAAAGACACTTTTTTTAATGGAGAAATTCATTTTCTAACTCTTTACAGCATATATCACTCCTGAGTCGTTTGAAATAGCCCAAAACCTCTAAAAAACGCTTTGATGAATGTCGGCCCATAGAGCGTAATGTATTTCGAATCTTTTAGGCGGTTCTGTAGATAAACTATCCAGTCGAATGGAACCGAAAGGGGAGGTGCACAACTAGATGTTACAACAATCCTAAATATAAAGTTTCAACATTCTACGCCTAATAGTTTTTGAGATATGAGAGTTTAATGAATTTCGGCCCATTGAGCGTAATGTATTTCGAATGTTTTGGGCGGTCCTGTAGATAAACTATCCAGTCGAACGGAACCAATAGGGGAGGTACACAACTAGATGTTACAACTATCCAAAATATGAAGTTTCGACATTCTACGCCTAATAGTTTTTGAGTTAGGCGAGTTTAATGAATTTCGGCCCATAGAGCGTAATGTATTTCGAATCTTTTGGGCGGTCCTGTACATAAACTATACATTCGATTGCGACCAAAAGGGGAGGTGCACAACTAGATCATAGAACATTACTAAATATCAAATCTCAACATTCTACGACCAATAGTTTTTGAGATATGCGAGTTACATACATACGTAGGTACGAACATACGTACGTACGTACAGACGGCATGGAAAAACTGACCACAATAGACTCGCCGCTGGTCAAAATGAGTTGCAGACGCGTTAATATGATCGTGCATGCTAGCCTACGATGAGATGCAACGAAAAAATTCTTAAAATTAAATTTAGAGGTAGTCAAAATCCGTTTTTTTGTCGAAATTTGGCCCCCAAAATTTTTCGGGATCACATTACTTCCTTATACTACGTACAAGGAAGTAATAAGAATATATTTTTTTAATTATTCACACATTAAAAGTCATCACATAACATATGAATCATATATAACCCAATAAATTAGCAAAGAAAAGATAAACTCTCTCAATAAGTAAAGCATCTCTCATAGTAAAGCAATTAATTTTACGGAATACTTCTGCTGAAAAATCAAACTTAACAAAATAAAATATTAAATTAGTTATCAAATAATTAATTTAATTACATTGTACATGAAAAAAAGGGGTTTCTTTTATGATATAGCATAAATTTGAGCATTTTTGTTGAAAATATAAAATAAAAGAATTTTATTTTTGTTTTTATAGACTTTAATTTTTATATACCATATAACAATATAATACTGAGAAAATAGTAAACATTTTCACAATTGTACTTTTAAATTAATTATATTTCTAAAACTTTTGTTGGCGATGAAAAATTCCTTCATTTAATCTTCATTTAAAAACCAGTTATTTGATGAATACTAAAATCAGTTCTGCTTCAAACCTGTATCACAATCAAAAACTGGAATAAATACTAAAATTCTAAACCAAAACTAAGAAAAGAAAATTAACTCAAAATTAACTTTAATTCATCTTCATTCAAGAGCCAATTCTATACTACATACTACAGTCACAGTAAGTTTTTCTCCAAGACCGAATAAGAACATAAACCAAAATTTAAAACAGGGACAATAACAAAAAATCTGAAAACGAAAAGGTAAACTTTTAACTTCTCTGCTCTTTTCTCAGTCATAATGAGTTGCATTAGCAGTGCAGTCAGATGTTTAATTTAGTACAGTTAAATGTAGAAAGAAATTTGTGTTCTTCACTAAGTCCTAGTAAGTTAGTCCGAGTCAGTTTCATCAGGGTGGAGTCAGATGTTGTAGTACACATAGTGCTAGAGCTAGATTCATTTCTTCCCCCCCCCCCCCAAAAAAAAAAAGAGAGAAAGAAAGAAAAAGAAAAGAGGCAAAGTTGAGAGTACAGTTCCAGATAAATGTGGTAGAAAAAAAGATCCAATAAGAAAATTTTCTGAAGAATTAACTAAAAATGCTAAAATTGTTAGAATGTGCTGTAACGAGTGCTCCAGTAGCATTAGTGCTAAAAAGCATTGAATATGAAACCATTTTGAAAATTGTCCCAAAAGACGAAAGTGTGAACAAGATTCTGATGAAAGTATATCAGGCAGGACGTACCCAGTGGGGTGGTCCAGGGGTCCAGACCCCCCCATCCCCGAAATTTCAGTTTTTGTTAACAAAATAAGAATGATGACATCTTTTTGTGAAAAATTTTGCCTTTTTCACCGTTTGGACCCCCTCCTAAATTTTTTTCTGGGTACGTCCCTGTATATCAGATATATCCAGTTTAACAAGCTCCAGCCCTACTTCAACCTTGTCATATTCTCAAGCTCAATGTACAACAGGATAGCATTCAATAGCATCATTTATAGTAAAAAATATCAAAACAGAAAATCAGAATTGCAATAGTCAAGAATCAGTATCTTTACAAGTATTTTCATAAACTGTAAGTGTATGTATATAGAGGGAGAGAAACAACAGCCTCTGTACTTTTGCTTAAAAATTAATAAAAAAAATAACCAAAATATTTAATTACTGAGTGTTTCTAGTTTACAAATTAATTAAAACTGAGTAAAAGTGGACAAAATAATATTTTGTCTGGGGCAGTTTTTTCCAGGATTTTTTCTACCCCAGATAAAATAGGATAACTCTGATCTTAGTTTTCTGAAGCTCACTTTTAAATAGCAAGTAACATGCCTGGACTGGCCAGGTCAGATGGTCGGCAGTGGTCGAGGGCCCCTGGCTCAAGGGGGCCTTGGAGAAATGGACTTACTACTTTATAATTAAGAGTAGTTTGATATACATCAGAGTAATTTGATTATTTATTTACCAGTAACTTTATGCAGTGGTGTAGCGGAGAATCCTGTAATGTAAGGGGACCCTTACAGCTTTAAAATAGTTATGTGTTTTTAGGCATGTAAGCCTAGTTTTCAAATAATACATATTCTGGTATTCTGTTCCCTTTAAATTCCTTATAAGGGGCCCCCAAAAGAGAGAGTCCGGGCCTGGCAAGTAGGATTAGAACTGCCTCATTGCCAAATTGCAACTATGTTTTCATGATATAAACAAGCCTCTTGATTTTTTTAAGCTGTACAAAGAGAATATTGCAAGTGTTTCTAAGAAATGTAAAATATCCCAAACATATCAACCACCACAACAATTATGTTTGTGTGACATACACAAACCTCTGTTTATGTCATACACAAACAGGGGCCCTGTTATCCCATTAACTTCTCTATGGGTGATGTTTCCCGCTAATGTTAATAGGAGAAACACACTAGTTTTAAAAGAAGAGTCTTAAGTGTAAACATACTATAAATAAACTTACCTGCTAAAGTACGGGAGCCTAGCCACCAAATAACGTATCCAAAATAAGGAATCCAGGGTAATGTTTTCTAGACAATATAAATTTCAGTGATTACAAACATAACAGAAATTACTGTTGAAGTGTTTTGAATACTTTAGCATGGAATTTTTGAAAACTTTATTTCAGAATTGTTAGGTAAATGGTTAATTTTAGCCATTTGGGCTATGTAATAAACTGATGGCAAATAAAAAAAATAATCACTTGACTACCCATTAGCATCATGAGGGTAAGAACATGAAAAGAAGGTCTTAATTAATGATGTAACGGATATCAGTTTGGCTGGATACCGAATATCAGGCCACACTTTCAACTAGATATCCAGTTATCCGGCTGCAGTATGTTTTTTTCTTCTTCTGTTTTACTTTCACCAGTTTTCATAGCTTATTTAGCTGTTACTTTTTTCTTTAAATTTCATCATTACTTTCACATCATTTAATTAAAAAACCAGTTTTTTTTTTTGGGGGGGGGGTGTTTTTATGAAATTATTACCAGTTTTACTGTAACTAAAGTTGATACAAATTGCAAATAACAGAGTCATTGATGAATCAGCTCTCCTTCAAGAGCTAGATCTTACAAAATCAGTTCTGAGAAAAACATTTCTATTTTACAGTTGGAAAATCAATTAACAAATTTCCCTACTTTATCATAGAAAAAAAAACTTTTTTACACCAGCCATCAGTACTACAGCAAGTACACTATTCTCATAAGCAGGGTCAATTTAAGGGGAGGGGGGGGGGAAGAGTAGTAACCACATTCTACCAGAGATTAAAAAACAGTTTTAGTACAATAACACACATTGACCCATCTTAAAAACAAGATATATAAGTGTTTTTTTAAATATATTTTAAAAAGCATTGAAAACAAAATGTTTCCATAAAACTTTGTTTTTTTCAATTTTTACTATTCCTGTTTTTAGAATTTATTCATTTATTAGGTTTATTTATCTTATTTCTTAACATATAATTTTACGCCGATGTACTGCCAGATATTTGTAATATCCAGCTACTGCCAATTATCCAGCATATTGGCTAGACACAATATGTTTGTCGGATATCCGTTGCATCCCTAGTCTTTATTACCAAATTTTGTGCATTTCAGCTCAATGATAGCAATCATGAAACGAAGTTGAGCTCTACTGACAGTGACCAGGAAATTTGAGCATACACATACACTCTAGTGATAGTGACTAGGAAAACTGAGATATGTTAATGGCCAAAAAAAGTTAAGCTTAATATAGTGGTATTCTAAATAATAAAAGTCCTATTCGTAACAATTCTGGGATCAACTCATCGCTCCCAGTGCATCTGCTGGCACATTGAAATTTTGATAAAAATGACATTTTTATCTCTAATTAAAAGCAAAACTTTTTATACAGTTCAAAAGATCTCTAAAAAATTAACCTTCTTTTAACTTGCAGTTACTTTTAACTCAAAATATGTAGCGAAATATCACGCCTTGAAAAGTAAACAGAGAAGCGAAGACGATTCATTCCTTGATTCTTTGAAAAAAAAAATCACGGAACATAATCTCTCACGTAGATCGATTAGATGACGTCATATACTGGCAAAAATACTCCTTTTGTGTGACAAGCAATGCAAGGACAGTTTCATTTAATATTTAAGTTCTATTTAACTGAAAAATTTGATAGATTTTGGGCAAATTTATTGAGAATGTGTAAAATTTTGTTACACAACACTTAAACACCTATTTGTAGGAATTCTTTTTTAGAAATTGGCAACTCTCTTTGAGATGAGAAAATGTTTTTGTTGTTGCTTGTGGAAGTCACGTTTTTTTTTTTTTTTTTTTTTTTTTTTTTGGTCTCACCCAAGTATTTTTAAATGTTAACGGCGTGACAATTGTGAAATCCTATTTTAAAAGTGTTTGAATGTTTTAGATTGCTTCAGTGACAGCGTTTATTTTATTTTCAATTCGCTTAAACGGATGCATTTTAATTTCAACGTTGTTGGATTGTAACTTTTATTTTGATTGCTTTGGAACATTTGTTTTATTTTTGTCATAAATCCATAAGCGTTTGTTTAATTGAGTGCTTTAAATTGTTTTTGGTGACATGTTTTTGTCATAAGCGTTTGTTTAATTTTGAATTCGTTTAATGGGATGGATTTTGATTTCAACGTTGTTGGATCATAGCTTTTATTTAGGTTAATTTGGTGTCGTTTATTTTGTTTTTGTTGTAAATCTATAAGTACTAGCCAGCAAGCCGTCCAGCATTGCTTGTCCGTGAAAATTCGATTAAAAAATTGCTGACCAGTAAGGTAGGCTTTGTGCCTCTGTTAACTGTGTCAGTCAGTTTAACACCTACATCTATGATTTTATTTTTAAAAAATTGGAGTTGTGTTTCAACAACTCAACTCTGAACTTTAAAATTTCTTTCTGTTGAATAAAATATATTAAAAAACAGAAAGAAATTCTACAGTTCAGAGTTGAGTTGTTGAAACACGACTCCAATTTTTAAAAAATAAAATCACAGACGTAGTTGTTAGACTGACACAGTTAGCATCCCCCTCCTCATTCAGCTGGCTGCCGGAGGCAAGCGAACTGTAGGTTGCACATTTTTTTTTTTTAAGTGGCCCGTTGGCAGACCAGGTGGTCGCCGAAGGCGGGTAGCCCGTAGATTGCACTTTTTGGTCCTGAAGAGGCCGTTGCGGACCAACTGGTCGCTGGATGCGGCCACTCACCAAAACGTGTAAAAGCAGTCTGTATGTTGCATAGGCTGGACATGAAGCAGTCGGACCAGCTGGTTGCTGAAGGCGGACAACTCACAGGTTGCAAATTTCTGTTGCGAAGATGTCCGTGTGCTGTAGGTTGCACAAGCCAGTCACAAAGTGGCCAGTGTGCTCTAGGTTGCACATTTTGGCCGTGAAGCGGCCAAAACTGGTCGCCAAAGGCAGCTAGTATAAAGGATATTTTAACGGCTCAAATTATTTACTAAAAAACCCTTTCTGAATAGCATGCATATTGATCATATTTTGAACATTCTCATGGCAATTCCTGCAGCCCTCATTTTATTATGGAACTTCAAATCAATTGTACATTACTCATTGAAAGAACTTTAAGTAAAAAATAGTATGGCTTTTGATTTTCACTACAATATTTGGTCAATTCCTCATCTAGGTGAAATTTTTAAAGATGAGGTGCACCGTTTCATTAATAATTGCTTTTTCTGAATTAATTAAAATGTGTAACAGCTCTTTTAAGTAATTATGTTTTACAATAGTTCACTACAATTATCTCAATCGTATTTTACTTGACTCATCTTGTTTATAACTGTGTGCTTTCCCTCATTAATATTTTTCTAAATTAATAAATTATATCTGTTTTGTTTATTTCAATTTTTATTTTTTTGCCTTTGGGAAACTTTTTTTCTTTAATTGTTAACTTGTTGCCTTATCTTTTCCTCCTTTAACCCCTTATGCTGGCCCCCCTTATGCATTCACATCATTTTAAAAGCTATTTTTTTATTTTCTTAATTTTAGAGCTGTTTTTATACACAATGGCATTTAATTTTTAATTTTGGGTGTTTTTCTGTGCGGTTTACACTATTTTTTGTCAGTTTGGGCACTGATTCTAATTCTCACTGAACTTCTTTTCTGTATGAGCTATTCTAATTTTGTCATCTTGGGAGTCTTCCAAATTGTCATCTTGCTCTCGGATTATTCCTTTCTCCTCTTCCCGCGCCAAAAAAATCTTCCCACACGATGACTCAAGTTTCTCAGAGAATGCTAACTTGTTGGCTGGCACTGATTGCCTGAAGCATGCGTGCATTGGAGGGAGCAGTTTTGGTTGAGTTTCAGACGATGGGTGGAGTGGTCGCCTTGAAGTTTCGGCAGCTATCTTTCCGGTTCCCTAAAAATGTGTGGAGGAGAAATTGAAGCACCTGGACTAATGTAGTGAGACAACATTTGAGCAACTGGCCCTGTCAGCAGTTCCATGTACCTAAATAAGCTATGAAAAGTATCATCTAACCCATCATTTTTCACGAATCCGGGAGCTTGTATCTAAGTTGGCTATGGAGGGATCTAAAGTATCTGAAGTATGGATCGTCATCCAACACCGTGAGAAAGGTTTGACACAACGATCATCTATGCAAGATGATGTCATTAAATTTTTTTTTTTGTTCCCGTGACCTACCAATACTTGTACTGATGATCATGTTCAGTTCCATCCCTGCCATCTATCTCATCTGATGGACAGTATATCGCCAACTGCTCACCTTTAATCACCGATTTTTCTGGAAGACTGGTGCCTCTTCGTCCGAGATTTCATAATGTATCCCCAACTTATACTAAATTGCTGAACTGTGCATGAAAATGGCTCACTTAGCCAAGTATCATCACTTGTGCCATTTTGGCATCTGCTATGATGCCATCTCCCTAACAATGTTTAAATTCTTAGTTCACATCACCTTTTTATTTTTTTTCTATCTCTTTTTCGTTTTAAAATGATGAAAAACCCTTTGTGCAAGATACTTCAACTTGAATTATCAAAACTGTATAACAAGTGCATTTGTAACTGAAGTCTAAAATTTTTGATAATAATGTAATATAATTGTGACTTATTTTTTTGAGAGGCCAGTCAAAGCTCTTCCTAGTGTTGACTCTAGATTAATTTGGCAGGGCGCAGCGCCCGGTGGCCTTTTTGTTATCTTTTTAGAGCCGGGCGGCCCTTTTGTCGTTTTTTTAGCACCGGGCGGCCCTATTTCTCTTCTTTCTGTGCCCTCCTGCTTTTACATTTTTATTATTATTAGTCAACAATCAGCACTTTTTATTTCCTACATACCATTTGCGGCCCATCACGAAAATACGTTAATTAAAACGGTTACGATTAAGTACAATAATCCCATCATAAAAATAGGTTCGATTGAAAACGGCCCTTTCACAAAAACCGTCTATGAAATTGGATCTTCCCCACAAATGTAATTTATTAAAATGCTTTTTTCAAATATTCTACTCTTTCAGATCGAAATACTGCTACTGCCTTTTTCTTTGTTTCATTTGCGCGAGCCGAGTAACCCGAAAGGGGGCCCTCTTGTATGTTTTGTTTTTGCTGACTCAAGCGAGAAGAAGGCCAAGCGGCATTTCACTTAGGAGTTGGGGGAAGAAAATACGGTTGGGAAATTCAAAATTTTCTCAAGTTATCTAAAAATTTCTGATTCCATCTGTCAATCCTCAAATATCGGTGGCTACGTTTATAAATATGTAGTTGCGAATTATCAAACAATCATTATACCAGAGTTCGTCGCCAGCTGTATATAATTATTGCTCTTCTCGATGTCTTTAATAGTTTTGCACACTAGCAAGTTCCCCCCCCCTAAACGATTTGACTTTTTAATCGGCTTTCTTAGTACATATTATTCTTAATGTATAACAGTTATTTACTAATCATATATAATTACAGATGATACAGAAAGTATGCCTTAGCAAAATGACGTTTTGCAATTTGAAAATTCTGCGGGATTTGCTTGTTTATTATGGCAAGCCTAGACAAGGGATATCTCCTAAGGGGGGTGCCTTGTTTGGGTAACTTTTTAAAGAGTTCTAATGTGTATTGACGCATACATTTGGATGAAACCGACCAAAACTCCAGACCGACAGTCGCACGGGCGGGGCCCGCCGAACGTGGGAACTTCAACACTTCAGCCGTGTACCATGTTCAGTGGCTTTATCCACTCAAATCAATCTGAAAATCGAGCGATTTGCGACATTTTGCGAATATAGCAATTGAAACACATTATGCTTTTGCCAAAATCAGAGCATAATAATGATCTTTTGCTTTAGCAGTGCAGCGCTCGGATTATTGGCGCCCGGTGCAGTCCTTCAGTTTGCCGCCCCATTCTTTCTAAGTTTCAGCATTCTGCCCCCATTTCGGTCCTTTAGTTTTCCACTTTATTATTTCTAAGTGTCCTCCCGGCCACCAAGTTTTTTTTTTTTTTTTTTTTTTTTCCGCCAGGGCGGACCTCCCCTCCTCTTATTACGCCACAGTTTTAATTATATAAAAGTGGGGTAAATGCAGAATTTAGTAAATCAGACTATTGACAAGATTTGGTATTCTAAATATTCATATTATACACCTTCTGATTTTTAAAAAAATTCTCAACATTTTAATGAATGAAGAAAGGAAAAAAAAATAATAAAAGCAAAATAAAGCTAGTTCTGGGAAAGGATGTCTTCAGAAAACAAATTGTGTCATAAGTTAACAGCTAGGTTATTCATAAAACAAACTGTCATCAATTTAAGCTTATTTTCAGTTGAAAAAAAAATAGAAATAATTCTGGAAGGTTTATTAATAGATAATTTGTTTAAGTACTTTTGGCAACAGGATGTTGATTATTTTAATTATATTAAGCTGATTAAAAACATTTGATAGTTAAAATAAACTATTGATTACTTTTTTATTTTAAAAAGATTAAAGCAAGGTTTAAGAAAGAAAATTTAGTGTTTTTAAAGAGACCTTTTTAAGTATGTTACAAGAAATTAAAAGCTTTATGAAAAATAAATTATTGAAAATATTTTAAACTTTATTTCATACTTTTGGACAATTCTGTGAGTTTAAAAAATATTAATTTTATACCTGCTAAAAAACTTACATGTAGTAATTATTTTTATTTATTTTAAAGAAATATATTTTTAAAAAACTTATATTCACTTTTCATGAATGAGCAAGCATTAAATTAGAAGTGAAAGAGGAATAACAAATATATTTCAGTAATTTGATTTGATATGGTGTTGTACATTCCAACCATTGGATGTATTACAAAATTTGCATGACTATGTCATTTTTTCCAGCAATCTTCTGTGTTCTGAATTCAATTTCCCCAATTTCTGTAGTTATCAATTGATGGATGAGTTAAATTGTTTGATGCAATTTTAAATAATGTCTAATAGTAATAAGGGTAACTTTGAAAATCTTTACTTGGTACTCATTCAATAATTATTGCAAACAAAAGAATTTAAATAAAATTCTGATTTATATAATTAAATTTTATACATCCTGCATTGCAGAAATTTTATTATTTTTATTACATGCTAAACTTATCTATCCTAATCCACTTACACTGACAGTCTGTTTAAAAGTTTGTACCAATATAGGTGAAATATCGTATATGAATGAGATTCAGTAATTGTGGTCCAGTAGTGATAGTGTGATAAAATGGATGAACAAAAATTAACAGTCCCTCTGCCTTCCCCTACTGCCTAACAAATCATGTCTAGCTAAAAATTTCTGAAACCTTCTTCAATAAATGTACTATTCTCATAAATAATAAACATGTACGTCACATAATTTTGAGAAAAAAAATTAAGCAGAAAATTCAACATTACTTATATTAAAATTTCTTTTTTTTTTTTTAAATCAAAACTTCTAGTTATGTAGATTTAATTCACATATTTATGTCATGTTTAGACCAAAATATTATCAACAAATTATTTTTCCTGTTTTGCTTACATTTACTTCTACTGGATATTTTCTCCAAAAGAAGGGGGGGGAAACTAAGACAAATTGGAAAAAATCTTACCATGCAATGCATTGTGAGTCAGAACACATATTACAACTCTACATGTTAAAGTTTCGGGGATCAGATCGTTTCAAACCAGTTTCTATATGTTATCTACCTGTG
Organism: Cheiracanthium punctorium; assembly: GCA_038373885.1. NCBI lineage: Eukaryota > Metazoa > Arthropoda > Arachnida > Araneae > Cheiracanthiidae > Cheiracanthium > Cheiracanthium punctorium. The sequence goes on along the minus strand of JAWZYV010012698.1, from coordinate 30,485 downwards.
CATTCTCGTGGAACCCCAAAGTGCCCTTTTTGAGAACAGGGTGCCCCTTTTGAAATTTCCCCCCCGGCGACCCTTTTTTTCTAGAGTCAACACTATTTTCCTTGAAGTAAAATTATGAGCTTGATGGCATCCGTGTGTAAAAATTAGTATATTATGAAATGTAATTTAATTTGTTTTGTTTTTTTTAATCTGAGTATGACTAATTGAAAAATTAAGCTTTTATGCATGCAAGAGTTGGTTTATGTGATTTTTTTTTCATTTGTAAAATGATAAATTAAGTATTTTAAGTGTCTCTGCCTAACAGCTACATATTCTAAACAAAATGAAAATAAATTAGAAGTTGACATTAAGCTAAAATGCCTGTTGATATGTTTTTTAGATTTTTTTAATTACATGATGGTAATAGATTTTAGTGAGTGAAAATAGACATTACAGTGTAAAGATTTTTAAGTATCTATTGTTTCTTGTTGTGGAGCAATAATATGTTTGCACATGAAGACAAAAGGTTAGTACTGTTTTACAATAGCATAATGTGATGGAAAATCTGAAAAGAATGTTACAGCCCTTTACGCCCGTTTGGGTGGGAATTCTAAAACACCTTGAAAACAATTCGTAGGTATTCATGTTCGCTACATTCTAAAGCAAGAATTTTATGGCTATCTCTATTTCTCTTTGAGATACGATGGCAAATTTGAATATTGTTTTGGCCCTCTATCCCTTTTATGATGAGCATTCTAAACAACTCTGAAAATGAATTTTAAACATTTCTGTTCAATATACTTTTGAGCAAGAATTTTATGGCTATCTCTTTTTCCTTCTGATATATGAAGTAAACTGTGAAAAGAATGTTTTAGACCCTTACCACTATTTGGGTGAAAATTTTAAAAAACACTGAAAATGATATTTACGTATCTGTGTTATTTGCATTTTAAAGCAAGGATTTGATGGCTGTCTCTGTTTTCCTCTGAGATATGAAGGGAAATGTGAAAAGAAGATTAAAGAACGTTTTTGCCCCTTACATCTGTTTTGCTGTGAATTATTTAAAAAAAAAAAAAAAAAAAAAAAAAAAAAAAAGAAATTGATTTTTACTTATTTGTGTTAGTTATATTTTAGAGCAAGAATTTTATGGCTGTCTCTTTTTTCCTCTGAGATATGAAGTTAAAACGTGAAAAGAACATTTTCGACCCTTAAAGAACATTAGAAAACATTTTGGCCCCTTACACCCGTTTGGGTGTGAATTCTAAAACAACCTGAAATTCAGTTTTAGGTACTTGTGTTAGTTATATTTTACAGCAAAAATTATACAGATATCTCTTTTTCCCTTTGAGATATGAAGGGAAATGTGAAAAGAACGTTAAAGAACATTTTTTCTCCTTATGCCCGTTACGGTTCGAATTCTAAAAACCCAGAAAATGATTTTTCGGTATTGATGTTAGTTACGTTTTAAAGCAAGAATTTTAAGGCTATCTCTTTTCCCCTCTGAGATATGAAGATAAATGTGAATAGAACACGTTTCGGGCCCCTTATTCCTGTTTGGAGGCAAATTTAATAAAAACCCTGAAAATGATTTTTAGGTATTTCTGTTTGTCATATTTTAAAGCAAGAATTTTATCGCTATCTCTTTCCCCCCACCCCCCTGCCCCTCAGATATGAAGGGAAACATGAAAAGAACTACCCCTGCCTGGGTTTGAATTTTTAAAAATCACTTCTTAAATGACACCTTGGGGTCAAAAGCTATGAGCTCCTAAAATTGCATGTCTATATTGCTGGTAGATTTGGCTGGGCGATGATCGTCAGTCAGGACATCTTCCTTTATATAAAGAGATTACATCCATATTATAGGATCGACAGCAAAGTCATTTTGAATCCCAACTGAAAGTGCTATGTGCCAGATGGCAGTTTTCTGTTGCAGCATTAGCAAAAAAACAAACATCCCAGAGGTGCCTCTTTTAGTGTTACACAAACAAAAGAAAACAGATGAAAAGCAATGAATATCTGATAAGCATCTCAATTAGGAAAAAAGTAAATATTTTTGTAAATGAACAATTTATTGGCTTGCATTTATGAGAAATGTCTGATTGCGTTGCTTGAAATTTTGTGAAGGAAGTTACACATTGTGCTTTGTAAAGGGTCGTTTCAATTGATCATATTTTTGTTATGGTATCATTTTAATAGACATTGTTTCATAAAAGGGCCGCAAAACGATTGACAATCTTGACTGTGGTGATCCCTGTAATGGAAGGGGCAGGGGAAATGACATTTTAGAGTGAAGATATGAACAAACAAGGGCAAAAGGGTGGGAGGCTGCCAAAGGGTTCATACTCATTTTTCAAAATGAAATTCCCTGAGTTTTCCAGGTGATTTTTCCAGAACTTCCAGGTTATCAAAAAAAAAATAAACATAAGATAAAGACTAAATACTTTTAATTTATATGCCCCATTCTAAGGTAATGAAATTATGATAGCACTATAGTAATCAAAATTATACTCCCTCTCAATTATCGCAAAATCAATGGATTACATTTATATCAAACATTGTTTTAAATTCAATTTCACCTATAAAATATCAGAAATTATGCAACAGCTTTACAGAAGTAAAAAAGAATTTTTGGGACCATTTCATTGATTGATAGTTTCAAGATATGTTTTTTATACTATTGCAGTACACAAGGCTATTGGTAAAAATTGCCATATGCTTTAAAACTAAGTAAATTCCACCAATCCTATGCATAAACAATGAAATATTTAACACTATAGGAACACACATTCTACATTGTAATCTAGCAAATATCAGCAGAGTTTGTATATACGTGATAATATTACTCAATCTAACTTTGTGCACAGTACACAACACAAAGAACAGCCCCTCCAACTCAAATGAGAAAAAATAAATTTAGATTTAATGTTCTGAAAATGTTAATGAACACCATAAAATTCTGTCTCTTATACAACTTTGCAATTTATTGTACATGTCTGTGATCAATATTTAAGTCTTTCAAGACCTAGGTCAGTGCTTTTGGAACATCCTGTATATGCTGGCAGGTAATTTTTTTAATTAGCAGAAGATATATATATTTTTTTAAAAGAAATCTTTCCTTACTAGCTGCCTTTGGCGACCAGTTTTGGCCATCGATGGCCGCTTCACGGCCAAATGTACAACTTATAGCAAGCGGGCCTCATCACGGCCAAAATTTGCAAGATACTGAAATACAGTCGATTTGTGATTTAATGACCTTCAAGGGACCTCGAAAAGAGGGGCGGTAAATCAAATGGTCATTAAATCAAAAGTTAAAAAAGGTATAAGAAAACGGACTGGACTTCATCAGAGGGTCGTTAAATCAAGGGTCGCAAAATCGCAAGTTGACTGTAATTCTATAAATCACTTTTTCATTTAAAATCGATACTTTAATAAATACAATTGTAAGTAGCAAAATCTCTTTGAGGGGGTGGCTGGGGAGATTACCATTGAAGAGAAAAATAACCTATCGAGATATTTATCACTATATTCATACTGCAAAGTACTGTTTGTTTAAAAATATTTTTCTTTGTAACAATAAAACTTTCGCTTGAACATGCCTTTGTACTTTTAGTTAACAATATAATTCATAGAACACAAAACAATCTGTTGCGCTTTTTCTCTCGTCGATCTCGCGATAATTATGTTCCGTGTTTCTTTTTTCAAAGAATCAAGGAATGAATCATTGGATTTGCTTCTGTGTTTATTTTTTCAAGGCGTGATATCTTGCTAGATATTTAGAGTCTAGAGTCTAGAGTTTGTAGTAGCTGCAAGTTTTAAAAAAGTTAATTTTTTGGAGATCTTTTCGAACTGTACAAAAAGTTTTTGCTTTTAGTTGGAGATAAAAATGCCGTTTTCATAAAAATTTCAACATGGCTGCCAGATGCACCGGGAGCCATAGGTTGATCCCGGAATCGTTACAGACAACGGTTTTTATTATTTAGATTCTTACTTATATAAGCTGTGTGTGTTTATTAAACATGTATGTAAGTTGTACAATACTTAAAAACATGCGAGTGAGTACTCAAAATTTCAAGTTCAGTGGCTGGCCACTGGCCACCTGCAAATTTTCTGAATTTTAACCTCTAATGTACATGTAAAAAGTCAATTTTGAAAAGCTTCCAAGACAGGCCCTTTTTGAAATTTACTATTCAGTTTAATTTTATAGTTAAATTTCTGGTCAGCTTAACTATACATTTGATATAATTACATTAAATATAATTATATTAAATGTATATGCAAGAACACTGAATGATTTCTTTGTTTGTCATTTGACAGTTTCATCCCTATCGAGGATCCAATCTACAGTGCTCTTCATACAGGGATTGATAATTGAGTAATTCCACAGTATTGTGAGCATTTACAATGTCTGCAAATAAGTTTGATAGGTCATAACTACACAAAAAATCAAGTTAGGTGAACAGGATTTAAAAGAAAACATACTACAGTGAAACTTCTTTAAACGGCCACCTCTCAAAATGGCAAAAACTTTAAGTACCGAATCAAAAGAACGTAAGAATAACATAAATGTTATCCCTCACTCCAGCCAATGTACACTCCCAAAGCCTCAAACATATAATGGCCGATCCCTTTTAGTGGCCAGTTTCAGAAGAGTGCTCAAGACTGTGTTGCGCATCTGTATTAAAGCAAAAGTCTTGATTTGATTTTGGGAATATAGATGATTATCTGCATGAGGGACCTAGGCTGAAGGAGGGGTACTCTCCATAACAGACTTTTTAAGGCATCCTAACTTGTATTTATGCAAAGTTTAAGAGAGACCCACGTAAAACTCTGAACAGCTGCATGGATACACATGACATCTGTTTGAACCAGGCACCTTCTGTCTACCAGTCCAGAACACTATGTGCTCGACCACTGGTCAAGTGTATTTTAACAAAAGATGATCAATGAATATTTCAAATGGTGTACATACATACTGTAGTAGTATTAAAATAAATATATAGGCTATAATATGAAATAATTTTTGTTGTATGTAGGATGATGAAACAGTGGGGGAAAAACTACTTTTTTTTTTGTAGCGCGCTACAACTACAGCTACTTTTCGAAAAATGTAGCGCGCTACAACTACAGCTACTTTTCGAAAAATGTAGTGAACTACAACTACAACTACTTTTTGACAAATGTAGTTAGCTAAACTACTTTTGAAATGTAGTCGCTACTTCGCTACTTTTAGGAGACAAATTTTGCTAACAGATTCAGTTTGCATTGCATTTATATTTAAGAATATTTATATCCTAATTAGAGAAAACTATTGATATCTTAATTAGAAAAACTATTGCTCTAATAAACAACTACCAGGGGAGTATTTGAGGAAGGGCGGAGGGCCCCCTCCGAAAATGTAAGGCAATTATTAAAAAGGAGCTATTTTGAAACATTTCTTTTAAATTTAGAACAATAAAGTTTAAAATACTGAATGAGAACAGAATATGACATGTTTCCCAAGAACGCCGGATTATCATTTTAAAAGAAAATTGGCATTCTTATTTGTTTCTATTTTCTTTGAGATTATACAATATTATAACTGTTACAAAAATAAACTTTTGGTTTCATCACGATTCGTGAAAAAAAAAATCACACATAAAATTAATTTTTGTAATACACATACATGTTCAACTATTTATTGCTTTATATTACATCTAAGTAAGAGAAAGAAAGTAAAAGTAAAACATACCTTCGGTTCTTTGATTAGGTCTTGTATTATTAACCCTTTTTGGTAATTAGATACATTAAATAAAATTTAAACATAAAATTTTAAATACATAGAAACGTATACACAGTTCACAAAATTGTATATTTACAAGTCCCACTAATCTAGTTAAAATGAAACGTAACTCCTAACTAACCTAAAACTAAATGTAACTCCTAAAGAAAAGACAATAATAAATGAAAACGAGTGTGCATGTGCAGTTCACGGTTTAGCACAGATTTAGAAAGTAACTAGATAAACCAACAAAATAGAAGAATTCATTGTAGATTCGAGGGGTGTCCTTGGAGGTTTTTTTTTCCTGTTTCATTGCTTTCTCAGTAATTTTGTGGACTCGTGTAAACCAGGAAGTTGTAATAGGAAATAACATGTGCCTTGTGAATGTACCCCCTGCAAGTCCTGTCCTTCCTTATCATTAAGTCCTCGAGCTAAAACGATGGTTTTTTGTTTATGGAGAAGGCTCACAGCTCCCCTTTTTTACTACACCATACTACAGTAGATTCTAGTATTTCGTGGGAGTTGAAATTTTTTCTTTTTTCTGAACACTTGTACATCTGAAACATTCGCGCCATACAAATTTATATTTCTATGGACTGATCGGGGGTGAAGGGGGGTGGGGCGTTTACAGATAACGGACACCCAGGCCAGATATGTTTTCTCTACTTGACGCTATGACCTTATCATATGGAAACACGAAAGGGGCGTAAAATTATGAAAGTCTGGGATAAAATAGGTGTGTTTGTGTTTCGTTACACGTCGTTAAAAGTTCTTTGAAAAAATTACTAACTTGTAAAGTTTGCTAAATGATAATATTACTAAAAAGAGGAATTTCTTTTCTTTTTTTTTTTTTTTCCTTTTTTTTTAAAGAGCTCGACTAGCAAAGTTGTTGTCTTTAGAAAGGAACACTACTACTCTTTTGAAGGTTAAAAAAATTATAAGGCTTAGTTATGTACGGAGATTTAAAAAAAAAAGGTTTGCGTTGTATGCGACTGCGCCAATCAGCGAATCAAAGATTTAAGGGGAGCAACTGCTTCCCCCCCCCCCTAGCAACGCCATTGCTTTCAAGTTTCTGCGAAAATGACATTTTCATTTTATTTTATTTTATTTGGAGGGGGCGAGGGAGACCTTTCATAATACTAATTTGCAAAATCAGTGCCGTAGCTAGGAGCTGGCTAGGTTGGCAGGTGCCAGGGGTGCAAGCCTCAGAATGGCGCTCTTGGTAGTCTTTTCCTGCATAATAGTAAGTAAGAAGAAGTCTTAGAGGTACAAAATTCAGATCTTGACAATGATCCTCACAAGGAAGGATTAAAGGGGGGTAGAGGGGAAGATCACCCCTCCCAAGAAAAAATAAATAAAATATCATATTTTACGTCCATAAAATGGATCTCTACTAGCAATTTTCCTCGGACTACCACCGGCCACGCAGCCAGCCGATGACGGCCCGAGCAAAATTGCTATTAGGGATGTGTGTGTGAATCTCCATCCAGCCCCCCCCCCCACACACACACACACACAAAATTGCAATAGTACGTCACTGGGCCCTCATGACACCTAGCTACGACTTTGCGAAAAACAAAGAAAATTACACTATCAATCTGAAATGTCACGAATATTTTTAGACATTGTATTTTACCATCGACAACCAAAAAAATCCACTAACTGATATAAGTAAAAGCAGACTGAGGGTCGATGCCATGTTAGTCCTTCATCCACAGTGGCGTAGGTCTGACCAGTGGCATGGTGCATAGCGCACTGAACTGGAAGACAGAAGGTGCCTGGTTCGAAACCAGTCTCGTCTGCCAACCTAACCATTCGGAGTTTTCCAGAGTTTCCTCCAAAACTTAGCATAAATATGGGTTAGGACCCCTTAGAAAGGCCCCCACGAAGGGCACCCCACCCTTCATGCAGTTAATTGGCCGTAATAACACAACAACATCCACCACTGCAGATAATTGGCCTTAATCCCACAATACAATACAATACATCCAGGTAGAAATCGAGTAAAGGAAATATTACAGTTAATAGATATTTAAAATGTTAAACTTTTTGTACATTTCATTCTTCGTAATAGTGTAGTAAATCTTAATTTTTGTATTTTAAAAACTAGAACACTCGAGCAGTGGTGGATTAATTCAATTTTGTCGGGGAGGGGGGGGGGGCAGTTAGTTAGAAGACTGACATATGCATCCATTTTATGGTAGTAAAATAGGATCTTTTACATTACTTTCTTTTCACTCGGGGAAGTGGGGGCGATCGCCCCCTCCGCCCCACCCCCTTTAAACCGCCCTTGCATTCGAGGAAAAAAAATATTTTAGTTTGAAATAGTTTTTAACGTTAATTTCTTGTACACAAAAATGTAATTCTTTCGCAATTTGTTTCATTGGCTTAAGGCACAAAGGGCACCTTAAGTAGAGGGCACAGGGGAACACGTCCCCCTGTCCTCCCGAGCCAGTATGGGCCTGCATAATAGATCTTTACATAAAATTTTCTAACGAATATAGAACTCGGAAATCGAACCCTGAACCTATAGGCTATAAGTTAACGGCGAACCCACTTCGCCACACTTGTCTTCGAAAAAATTCTTAACTTGCTTGCGAAATAATTAGGGGGCCACCACTCCTTTGTTGCCCCAGGGCCTACACACCTCTAAATCTGGCACTGTCTGGGATGGTTATTTCTACAAGCCGCTCAAGTTTAGCGTGCTAGAAAATTTTCCTGGCAAACACCAACAAAAAATTTGTAATTTTCTTTCTTCTTTAAAACATAAAACACAAGGCACTGATACTCGGGGTAAAAAATGGCATTTCAATTTACTGTACTTTGATCAAATCGTGTTCTCCATCCAAAAAAGTCTCCCAGTTGATCTAGTGATGGACAACAATAACTGTTTCAGAGGAAATTGTTTTATTTTTATTATTCTTATTATTTCAGTATATATGAATTTTTAATCTATATTATTGGGATATTTGGGGACCTGGTCTATTCCCCCCCCCCCCCTTGTCAGTGTGATAATCTGGGAACGTCAGAGAGAAAGCATTAGAACAGCTTGAATTTGCATTGAAGTCTCTAGTTTGACTGAGCGTGTTAAAGAAAAAGTAGCTGCATTTAACTTCATATTAAGGCAAGGCCCATTGGCGGATCCAGAGGGGGCATGTGCACTCCCCAGATGAATCAAGTTTAGACCATAAAAGTTGACTTTTTTGAAAGTTAGAATACATATATAAGGTTTGAATTTTTAAAATATCCATTTGTGTACATAAAAGTGAGTATTTTTGTGCTTTTGAAAAAGAATTTTACATATCTGTAAATTGTATGCTTTTGTAACATCATTAATTTTCTTTGGTCTTTTTTTTATTATTGCACCCATAAATACAATGTAGTGTCCACTTGCCAGGATCAGGATTGCCAATGATTCAGTGTCCAGTATTCCGTGAACTTCCTGTAGGCGATATCTTTTCAAATCTGACATGATATATAGTCGGTCTTCGCAATTAGCGAGCCCCTCCCCCTCCATAAAAGTATAATACACACGGTGTGTATTTCTATGATCTTCTCATAGGAAGGGGTGGGGGAGGGATTGGGTGTTCTTTCAAGCATCCGTTCCAGTTCTATGCTTGTAGTCAGAAAAAAGAACAATTGCACCACGTGATCAATCGCCTGAAGTGATGACACTGAAAAGTAGCTAAAAACGTAGCTTCCAAAACACACTACAAACTACTGATTTTTTGTAGCGCACAACACACTACACTACTTTTTTAAAAAAGTAGCACGCTACACTACAAACTACAAAAAAATGTAGCAACTACTGTAGTTTCGCTACTTGTAATGCGCTACTCCCCAGCCCTGTGATGAAATATGCATAGAAATTTTTAATATTTCATAATATACATATAGTACATATATTTCGTTTTTGATGTATTGGATATATGAAGATGTTCAACTTCGCAATTTTTATAAGTTTTGTAGAGCACCCCTATTCTGTCGCCACTTTTCTAGAAGTACTGATGGTGGCCGCTTTAGAGAAGTTTTACTGTATTTACTAAAAAAAGAAAAACCTTTCACCAAACTCAATTTTTTGTTTAGTTGTGATGATTAAATCAAACTTACTAGGGACATGACCAGTGATGTGGGGTGGGTAAATACCCACTGGGTAGGTAAATATTTTTGGGGTATTTACCCAAGGCCTGGGTAAATACCCAAAACTGGGTATTTTCAACTTAGAATGGAATAACTGTTCTTAACAACATTTATGATTAATACCAATTAGATTTCTATTATGTTCTTTTTTTTTTTTTTTTTTAAATACAAAATTTTTCATTTTAATTTGACTTCATTATGAGTATTTTTGTAGTGGTTTTTTTTTTTTTATATTATTATTAAGCGTTTGATTATTTCGCATAAACTACTTTATCAGTCATACCGCATTTTTTTCACTAACTTTAATAATGAAGGATGTTTTATGGTAGTCCTTAAATTGTTTTGTGCAAGTGACAGCTTTGGCACTATTTTTAATGTGTTACATTGATTAATATACCTCATAGCTTATTTTATGTTTATTATTTTTTTAAACTGTGATATGTATTATGGTTTGCTATTGAAGGGGAGAGGGAATGATTGATTTAATGATCACTAAAATAAAAATTACATGCAAATAGTTACAAAACTAGTAATTATAAGTAATAGGTTTAAAAACATATTTTTTACAGTAAATTTAAACTTTTATGAATATTTCAGATTGATGAACAAAATATTTCTATTAAAAAAATCATTAATACCAATTTTTTTATAATAAAATTTCCCTTTAGCGAATTTTTCAGAATTACAAATTTGATTTTTGGTCTCCTGAAATTCAGATTTGTAATTCAGATTTTACTGTCTGTATATATTTAGTATAGTTGAATTTCTCGCTTTTTTTTTCAAATTGTCAAATACACTGCTCCTTGTTATTACCATATTTTCCAGTAATAACGCCGCGGCGTTAAACTATATATTTTTTTTTCGGAAACAAAAATGCGGCCAATAACTGGGTGCGGCTTGTAAGTAGTTCCAAAGTTACAGCTGATCATTTAACCTTCCCCCCCCCCCTCCGAAAAAAACCCTTAAATCTGGTTAAAGAAATCAAAATAATCCACGATCTTTTTCCGTTCCTATAAAAGTCTCGCATGGCGAAAACCCATCACGGTGTTTACGTATAATAACATTTTTCAGGAACAGAAAACAGTACTTTGATCGGGCATCGCATCCAATCGCATCAGGTAACTCTGTATGCCTATCAGGAATAACTCTCCCATTTTCTACCTCCTTCAATATTGGCCAGCGCTAAACCTTACCTATAGGTGTCTAATTATACTCTGCGTTCCAAATCTTTTTCAGCATTACAAAATATGCATATTCGAGTTTGGCAACAACTCAACATAATTTTACTTCACGTTCTTCGTTCGATATCATTCATTTTATTAGTGTTCTTGCTCCGATACTGATTATTTTCCGTTATGTTTTCGAACAATTCTAAGCGGCGAAGTTATACGGCAAAGTTTAAATTAAACGCTATCTCATTAGCAAAAGTGAACGGCAATAGACAAGTAGCACGAGAGCTGAATGTGGATGAAAAACGTGTAAGAGAGTGGCGAAAGCAGGAAGAAATACTGTTGAAAATGCCGAGAGAGAAACGAGCTCAACGTCACGGACCGAAAGCACAGTGGCCAGATTAGGAAAAAGAACTTTGTGACTGGATTGAGCATGAAAGGGAAAATGGTCGATCTTTATCAACTGTTTTAATAAGAATAAAAGCGAAGCAGATGGTGGCAGAGAAATATCTGGCCGATTTTAGAGGTGGACCATCATGGTGCAACCGATTTTTTAAAAGAAAAATAATATGAGAATGAGAGCCCGGACAAGTATTGGCCAGGAATTGCCCGAAGACTGGGAAGAGAAGAAAACTTCGTTTTCAAAGTTTGTGAAAGAAGAAATTAAAAACTATGCACTGAAGCCATCGGAGATAGGGAATATGGACATGGGCACCGGCAGAATATTTTCCATGGGGGGGGGGGGGGGGACAAAGACTACTTTAACGTATGATTACCATGTTGGAAAGAGCAAAAAAGCAAGGGAAAACACTGCATACAAAAATCCAAGGGGGGCATTCCCTCCCCCTTGCCCTATGCTGCCGGCGCCCATGAATATGGATGAGGTCCCCATATCGTTCGACATGCCTGCATCTCGCTCAGCAGATTTTGTTAGTGTGAAGTCTGTCCCTATCGTTACAACAGGGAATAAGAAAAAGAGCTTTACCATGGTGCTAGTAACAGCATATCAGAACTTGATAAGCTTGATTCTATAATACTTTTTAAAAAAGTGCGGCGTTAAACTAGTTCTATAAATAGAAATAATTATCTATTTGCGGAGTTATACACGGTGCAGCGTGATTACCGGAAAATACGGTATTCCTATTTACAATTTTATTCCACCAGTTACATTTATAGGCTATATTTAATCAAGTATTTTATTCAACATGTATCATATAGCTTCTTTTCATAATTATATTTTTTGAAGTTTTATGAAATTAAAAAGTTCTAAAGGGTTCTTAAGTTCTCGTTTTTCTTTCTTTTTTTTTTTTTTTTTTTTTACTTTATACTTAATATATAGATATGTGTGAATATGCTTACCCACCATACAAGCTTTTTTTAAACAACAGTGTTAATTTAAAAATAAATACCCAGGTAAATACCCATTTTGGGTATATACCTGAGTATTTACCCTTGAAAATAAATACCCGGGTATTTTACATCACTGGACATGACATAAATGATCAAAATACTGTGGAATTACATAATTGCTGGGTGCCCATTTATGACAGGAGGCAAAAATAGTATCGTTAGTAGTCTCACAAACATAAAAAAGTCACCAGTTTAGTAGCCATTTTCTTAATTTTAGTTGCCAAAATAGTAGCATATTTTTGCATGATTTTGTAGTTGAAAAATAAGTATACATCATTTAGCTTCATTGAAGAAGGAATGAATGAAATCATAAATTAAAAAACTCCATGCATTATACAACAAAGCATGTAGTACATCTATTTTTATAATACAATTAAGACAGCATATTAGAATATCTGATGAACGATCTATTGCAATTTTGAAAAGAAAAGGAAGTTGACAAAAACCGAAATCTAAGTTTCAAATAGTCACCTAGAGTTAAGTATTATACTATGAATATAATACTTGAAAATACTATGAAAATGACATTTTTATTCAAAAAAGTTGGCCAAGTCGCCTTATCATTAAATTAGTAGCAAAAGGGTACTTACGTATTATCCTGGCAGTCTGCAAAGATAAGCGATTTTTCTCCCAGATAAATGCAAGACATATGTAATTAATGATGCTTTGGAATGCGATTGGCAACAACTTGCCAGGACATTTGACAAAAAAATAGTTTGGCAGGAATGACCGCTCGGATAATACATAAGTACCAGCAAAAGTTGCCTTTTTAGACACTGGTGGACACCCTGCAGTTGCTATTTCTATATGTGACATCATATTTTTAAGAACTTTTAATTTGTAAAGAAACTTATAAGTACATATGTGAAATTGTGCCATTACATCCATCAATTAGACTTTAATATGTTATTCTTAAGACTATATTACTTGAAAAAACATACTACTTGATTGGCCCTTCATACCATACATGTAAATTTCTGTAGTCTACAAGCTGAAAGAGGTTGTGCATACTAAAACTATTATTGTTATTGCATGATATTAACATTTCTGTGAAGTTTTATTTCTGAAATCTTCGTTTTTAAATTTGTAAAAGTAAGTCAGTACATAATCAGTCAGTTTTGTAACGCTTCCAAAATCCTCCACTTGTGACAATATTCTCTGACAATATTACACATTTCTACTATCAACAACTAGATATTTAATAGTTGTATAGATACTCTTTAAGTAGTTAAAACTCTCTAAAGTCTCCTTACTCTATAAAGTAGTTAAAACTATTTTTAAAATAATGATCAAATTATTTTTTTAAATCCTAATTGATTAAAAAAAAGTTCGATTTAAATGAAAAAAAAAAACAGACTAAAAAAACCCATTATTTTGATTTTTAAAAATCATGATTTTTTATACTTTTACGTTCTATGTTATTTAATAGTTTAACAATTTCAAGATCAATGTTTCTAATACTTCGAAATGTTGCGAATAATTCCGTAAGCGGGGGCAGGTCGCCAAAGCTTTCTCGCGTTGCTAAATACGCCAATCTGCAAGGATTGTGCTTGGAATATATAGAGAACTGTTTTAACGGCAACCTTAATGGATTAGACGTTGGCAACAAAAAAAAGTGGCCAACTAAACCTGCCCCCGCTTACGGAATTATTCCCGAAATGTTTATCTAATTTGCTAAATCGGTGATTTTAAATATCTAAATCTGTACCCGTCACTAATTTATGTTTTTTCCCTTGCTGTCTGTTGGAGTTTCAGTTCTTCTTACTGGCAGGGCGAGAAAGGGGAAAGCGTATCAGAATGCCAGTTTTTGGAATCAGGACAAGCTTGGTGTTAAACTAGAAATAAACCATGAAATTAAACTAAAATAAATCAATAACTGGTACCGGATCAATTAGTGGTTGAGTATCAGGATTCACACAATCCAGTTCTTCTTCGTCAGTACTGTATTCTTCAAGAACACCATCACTAAAATATACTAAACGTTTCGGCGCTTTTTTCTTCAAGTTTTCTAGTAAATTTATTTCTGTAAATGAAGATTTTTCTGAAAAAGTTTCCTAAGAGATTAAGATAAAACAAATAAACAATGTATTACTATGAATTTCCCTATAAAGTAACGAAAGAAAAATAAGAAGTGTACTTACAGTAGTCATTTTAAAAGTTCAACACCTATATTATATCTTAAAACCTATACAATTAAACGATTTCTTAAATTAAGCTAACGGTTTGTTGTTTGTTTACAATTTGTCATAAATTACCAGGAAACAGAAATCAAATGAAATTTCACATTTATTTTGTAAGTATTCCAGCTAAATAGTTTGCTTTCCAATTTTGCCGATCATACTCCATGGGTCTATTCAGAAAAGAAGGCGGGAGTCGCGTTCGATAATGCACCGGTGACATCAGAGCATGACCAGAGCGTTAAGGATCCGGTCCTTTCGGTCCGAAATCCGAACCGATCGGGGCCTTCGCAATTAGTAACGGGCCTGCGCGTGTATTTTGATGAGCCACCCAAAGAGGCCTACCGATGCTCGAGTCTTCACGTATACATCAGGCATTTCTCAAGCTTCCCAGTGCTTTCAAACGTTATTTAATGTAGTTTTAAGTAGTAATTGTGTTACAAATTCAAGTACGAACTCATGATTAATTTGTTTGCTATGATACATATTTACATAAAGAAAATAGATGCATATAATTTGAAGGAAAAACAAAGTAGTGCTTACTCTCATGATTCACGATTGCTTATTTTAGTTTCACAAGTGGATATTTAATATACTTTAAAACAACTAAATACACAAATGAGAAAGACATTTTTATAATGAATATTTCATGAACGTAGTCGTATTTCCTACGTTATTTTAAACAATTTAATATTAACAAATGATGTATTAAAGCGCATTTCAGTGTTTTCGGGATATCCTGTATATTGGAGAAAATTGATAAAAAACGCTCTATAGCACAATCCCTGAATTAATTATTCTTTAATAAAGACATTTAATGCAGTATATGTTATTCTTTTGTCGCTTTCTCAATCGAACTTTGGAATTGAGCAAGTATAATGAACGCTTGTACAAAATATTAACTACATTTGAAGTTTCTATAAAAACGGGCAAAATCAATAATTTATAATTTACTGTATTTCTGCACTGTACCTGATGTAAATCTGAATCACATAATCAAGGCATATATAACTGATAAATAACATTTTCAACTGGCAAAATTAAATTGTCTAACTAGTACCACAACGTCATGCTTATTTACAAGAATAAACTACTCAAGTAATACGATTTCTGATTAAAATAATTTATTTATAAATAACACATGAGTAATTATTCACTAAACATGATTTACATACATATTTTTAGAATTTCTAAATACATTATAAGCGTTCACTTACCTTTACATTCAGAGCAAAATGTTCGAATTTTAGGATAAATTTTCATGAAAGAAAATGGCGCCAGATTCACAAAATGATTACCTACACCTAAAGTTCTTTAGTACGACAAAAGTATAAAAAAATTGTTTTAAAATAATAAAATAATATAACATTTATAATACTTAGAATAATAAAATAGAATACTGTAACTGGGGAAAACAGGCCTCAATGATAAACTCATTTTTAGCGATGGCAACTCATCAGCAGGCCCGTTGCTTAGCGATGGCCCCGACCCGATCCGGACCGAGATGAACGACTCCGGATCCATTTGGCAGAAAGAAGTGGATCCGGACAGAGCGGGGCCATCGCTAAGCAACGGGCCTGCTTGTGAGTTGCCATCGCTAAAAATGAGTTTATCATTGAGGCAGTGGCGTAGCAAGGGGGGGGGCGGTCCGCCCCGGGCGGCAACCTGAAAGCAAAATTAGGGGGCGGAAGCAGCCGCCCCCGTTTGTATTTTTACCCTCACACAAGATTTAAAAGAATTGCACTCAATTTAATGAAAATCATTTTACACTGAACCAGAAGCGCCCATACAGGGGGCGCATATGAGGCTTGACCTGAGGGTCGGCTGGGGATATCACCAAGCCGGCAATCTGTAACTATAGATAGAGGCGGAAGCAACAGACCCAATTTTTGCTCTTACGCATATTTTTCTTACAGAATATCTAAAATTATTACTCTCCATTTAATGAAAAACATTATACACTAAATCATGGGCGCCCATACATTGGGCGAAAATGGTGGCTTGACATAAAGGGCGGTTGGGGTTACCTTCAGACTTAAGTCTAGTAGGCAGTTTTATAGCATACTGAACTTTTTCTATTATTTTAGTACTAAAGCTTTTAGAAATCCGACATGAGCCGCCCCTTACAAATATAAGATTATAGTTCTAAAAGTACTCATGTGAGCGCCCATTCCCATATGAATGTGCTCTTGCCAAAGACATCGTCTTGTTAGCTGTTGGTAGTTGAATTTTTCAAAGTATATAAAGAATAATAGTTTTGTTGAAAATTTTTTGAAGTACTTTCCGTTAAATGTCGTATCCTGCTTTAGCAATGCGAAAAGATATTATCTAAGTCTGATGACCAGGGTCGTGAACAAGGGGCATCATGGGCATCGTGAGAGTTGGGGGTCAAAATAACTAGACCGTCCTCCCCCGCGGTTTTTCTATCGGGAAAATGGGACTGATTTTATGTTCAAGTAAAAAAAAAAAGAGTATTTCTCCCTTCTCTAAGGCCCGACCAGTGGCAGAGCGCATTTGCGCTCTGAAGTGGGAGTCGGAAGGTGTCGCATACGCCGACCTAACCGTTCGGAATTTGCTGTGGTTTCCCCCGAAACTTAGAGTAAACACGGATCAGGACCGCTTTAAAAGACCCCCACGAAGGGCACCCAACCCATAATCCTAGATCCCACGTTTAGATAATTGGCCTTAAGCCCATAACACAAACACACCCTTCTCTAAGTGCAGGGGTGGTTCTTGCGGCTAGTGGTCACCACGGCTTACTTCTAATGATTCTTCTGTGGAAAAAACCAAATTCTCGAAACAGTAAGCATGATAAGAAAGTGTCTGTTTTCAAACCCTGGAAGAGGTTGCTTTCACTAACACCGACCCCCAGAAAGTCCACTGTCCAGGCCAAAATTTTTTTCATGGAAAAAAAAAAGAGAGAGAGAGAGAGAGAAGAATAGAATGCAATCAAAGAGGTCTGGGTTGATACCGAAGGTAATTTATTAAAGGTTTATTTTTAGCAAAGTCATTGAGGACTTAGCAAATAAGAAAGCCTGAAAAATACAAATTTAAAATTTATACAGCAAAATCTCGAAAAATTATTTTTATTGAACAAATTTTTAACTTCACAGAATAACTTAAATTCTTATTTTTTAAAAGTATGATTTGAAAATTTATTTCCATTTCGCTGTTATTGAATTATTATTTTTGGATTTGCTGCGTTAAGCATTTTGGTGTTGATTCCCTCCTAATCCGCTATTGTTAAAAACATCACGAAATTATATAAAATATTTAATTCTAATGCATTTTAACTATATTTAAAAAAACGATAAATTGGCTCCCCCCTTCCATCAAGGCAATACTTAGTAAGTGCGATAAAACTTAATTGAACTTTTATTAATAAAAAATTCCCACATAATCTTGCAGCATTGAGATTTATGGGTGATTTTAAAATATCGAATATTTCCTGTATTTATCACCATTGTCATAATTTAATTAGCGATAATTAAAGCGTCGTATTTAAAGGTTTGCTTGCTAAATTTACTAAACTGTTTATGTGCTGTAGTATTGCTTCAAAAATTCTCGATCATTAACTGGTTTCAGAATTTTAATACTATTTTCGGTTATATATCCTTACCACCTATATTTTTTTATGTTCCTAATCAAAACTTAAGCATTTTTGCCGAAAGAAATGAAGGTTATCAAAAAAACATATTTATATTATCGATTTTTAATTATAATGTTTAATATAATCAGCAAAATTTACTTTTTATCAAAAGCAAGTTATCTAATTTGTAGTATTGTAATTACGGCCAATGAAATATAGTTTTGATCATGGTAAATTCCTGTAAACAGTTTTTTTTTTTTTAATTTCACTGTAGAGTTATATGTACAGCTGCGGAAAAGAGGCCCACTTGTACTTTATTCAGCCGTCGTTCGTGGTACAGCAAAGTTACAGATACCAATCGTTTACGTACACTTTAATTTGCTATACATAAAAATTGCATAAGGGGCCGTCTCCATATTAAAATTCGCATTAACTTCCTTTTTTCCAATAGCAACACCTAGATTTCACTTCATATTTCAAAAAATTAGCTCATTTTAACCCCGGATACCCATTTTCAATAAATTTGAACTGAAAATGAGTGACTTATGCACACCCAAAATCCCCTTCGCCCTATGTTAAAATATTTTTTCATACTTTAATTCATATCTCATATAATATTGATTATAAGAAGCTGACCTTTATTCGTACTATTAGAACTGAACGACCCAAACGTAATTTACTATTATTATAATTTTTAATAAAATATTAATATGAATTATGAATTATTAAATTAATATTTAAAAAATGTGAATAGCAACCTAGCCAAATTTTGATGGAAATATATGCAAAAATTGATTTTACATGACTGTGCGAAATTTCAAATTTTTACGTTAAGTAGTTAATTTATATTAAATAAAATGTGCTATTTTCCTGAGTTAAGGGGCCATACATAAATTTATTATCGTCCCTTAAATTATCCTTAAAAAATTGCGTAAAATAAACGTAAATTAGATTTCTTTTGTGCAAGAACAGTAAAAGATAGCGGTATTTTAAAAATACCAAATTTTTAAGCAAATAAATTAGAGGTTTTTACATTTTGATGGTGATTCTATAAAGCGTATATTGTTGCGTCCGCTACCATATCCCTCCAAATAAAATGTTTTCCATGTATAGAATTAGATGCAGTTAGATGTATGTCTTCCAATACAACGTCCTATTTAAAAAAAAACTAACATCCTCAGCATTCCAGGCATGAATTTGACCTATCACGTTTTTCTGTCTAAATTTTCATCTGACTATAAATTAAAATACTGCCAAAAGTCTTATAAGAATATTGCACATTGCAGACGATAATATTAAATCAAGAATGTGAAATAACAATCACAGTGATAATATTGGGTCGGCAAAAAGGTAATTGCGTTTTTTACATGAAATTCAAACAAATTTCACCTTTCTAAGAGAACCTTCAAGAGAAATACTCAATAACAATTTCAAAATTAGAAAGATTTTCAAAATCGTGAACAGTCGTTTTGCATTTTTTCTTTAAATCATGTGTACGAACCAAGTAAGTTATGGACTCACGGGTCCAGGGGCGTAGCCAGAAATTTTTCATGGGGGGGGGAGGGTTACGACTACTTCAACTCATATATATGTATACGTGGGTGTGACAATGTAGTGAAAATATACATTTTGTATAGCAAAAAATTCCTCATGAGGGGGTTATGACCCCCCTAACCCCCCCCTTGGCTACGCCCCTGCACGGGTCATTTGAACCAGGGGCGTAGCCAGGGGGGCATATCGGGATATATCCCCCCCGAAATTTTTGGATTAGTGATGAAATTCCGTCTATTTATACACATATAAGTTCATATCACCCCCCCCCGAAAAATTTTCCAGGCGCATATCCCCCCCCCCGAAATTTTTTCCTGGCTACGCGCCTGATTTGAACCACTGACTAAATATTCTAAATTCTACACCTGATATTCTTAGTACAAAAGCTTTAAGAGTAGAAACAGTGTTTTCCGTGAAAATAATACTTATTTTTTTAACTCTCGCGAGCGAAATTAATGAAAGGCGAAAAGTTCGGAACCTACAAATAGCGTTTTTCAGGTTGCAGAAAGTCTCTTAAAATTGCGCAAAAAATAAGTCGCAATATCTCCGGAAATTACAGTAGGAAATTTATAATTAGGGTAATTTGGAGGTTTTCTTTCGTTTAATAAAGTAGTATGTTGCCATTGAAAAAAACGAAGTTGATGCAGAATTAAATAGGAAGACGGCCCCTTATGCAAATTAAAATACTAGAAAATTAAAGTATACGTTATTTGCAAACGAATGGTATATATAACTTTGCAGTCCGACGAATAATGGCGAAATAAACAGCAAGTGGGTCTTTTTATTCCGCAGCTGTACATGTTTGGTGAATGATGTTTTGATCATTCTAATTATATTGCATTTTAAATACTATATGAGAAAAATAATGTATTTCCTTATCATATAATCCAGAAATTAAAGTGTTTTTTAATTAAATGTGTGGAAAAGCTTCAAATATTTTTTAAATTTCTGTTCATGAAAAGTGGTATTTTGAACAAGCTAGGGCCACATTTTAACAAATACAAAAATGTATGAAATTTTAAATTCTTTTTTTAATCAAAAATCGCATGTATTTAAGAAATATAGTGTCACAAGAATAAATTAAATAGTTACATTTAAGTGAATTTATTAAAATTCATTATTTAAAGAAATGATACCCGTCAATATTGACATCAGCGTTCGTTGTTAAGACAGCATCTTTTAGACAGTCTTGTAAATATTTATGGTATATATTTCACAATATGCTTGGAATCCACAAAATTGATCGCTGATACCTCAAAAAAATGAGTTTATTTTTTATTTATTTTTTTTTTATTTTTTTTTTAACCATAGCAACTTAACATTAAACTCCTTTTTATAGTGAAAGTCTGAAAGTTATTATTATTATTTTTTTTTTTTTTGTAAAATTAAATTAAGTGAAGCTACTTGAAGCTACCATGCAGTTATTCTAAAACAAGACTTTACTTCTCGATGCTTTTTGCATCTCAATTCGAACATCTTCCAAGCATGTTGAACGACGCATCAACTTTTTTGTTTATTATTGGTAGATGACTGAAGTGTAAAAGTTCGTAGATTTCTGACCTATTGCGCGGCTGTCGATTTAACGATAAGGAATTTTGGGCGGTTTTCTCTAGATGTGAATACGCTCTAGAATGCCTTATAAAGTCGTCTGCTAGAGGCATTCCTCCCTTAACAGATAGCTCTAGTGTGCTTTGCTTTAACAAAATATCAACAAGATGAAATGTTCCAATCTATCATTTTTATTCATAAGCTGCTGATGTTTTAATCTTCTTACATTCATCGTATAGCCGAGAGAGAACTGTATGCTACTCCAGATAGTACTTTAAAAAAAGTAATAACACCTTTCCTTCCATTCTGTAGCAAATCTTAAAGAAAAGCTAGTCACCTTCTAACGCCTTAACTTTAGAATGTAAGGGGCGGCAAACTGAAGCTCCGGCCCGGGCGCCAATAACCCTCGCTACGCCACTGCATTGAGGCCTGTTTTCCCCAGTCACAGTATTCTATATTATTATTCTAAGTATTATAAATGTTACATTATTTTAAAACAATTTTTTTATACTTTTATCGTACTAAAGAACTTTAGATGTAGGTAATCGTTTTTTGAATCTTGCGCCATTTTCTTTCATGAAAATTTATCCTAAAATTCGAACATTTTGCTCTGAATGTAAAGGTAAGTGAACGCTTATAATGTATTTAGAAATTCTAAAAATATGTATGTAAATCATGTTTAATGAATAATTACTCATGTGTTATTTATAAATAAATTATTTTAATCAGAAATCGTATTACTTGAGTAGTTTTTATTCTTGTAAATAAGCATGACGTTGTGATACTATTTAGACAATTTAATTTTGCCAGTTGAAAATGTTATTTATCAGTTATATATGCCTTGATTATGTGATTAAGACTTACATCTGGTACAGTGCAGAAATACAGTTATATACTACATGAAATGTCTTTATTAAAGAATAATTAATTCAGGGATCGCTCTATAGAGCGTATTTTATCAATTTTTTCCAATATACAGGATATCCCGAAAACACTGAAATGCGCTTTAATACATCATTTGTTAAAGATTAATGTTAAATTGTTTAAAATAACGTAGGAAATACGACTATGTTCATGAAATATTCATTATAAAAATGTCTTTCTCATTTGTGTATATTTAGTTATTTTAAAGTATATTAAATATCCACTTGTGAAACTAAAATAAGCAATCGTGAATCATGAGAGTAAGCGCTACTTTGTTTTTCCTTCAAATTATATGCATCTATTTTCTTTATGTAAATATGTATCATAGCAAACAAATTAATCATGAGTTCGTACTTGAATTAGTAACACGATTACTACTTAAAACTACATTAAATAACGTTTGAAAGCACTGGGAAGCCTAAGAAATGCCCGATGTATACGTGAAGACTCGAGCATCCGTAGGTCTCTTCTTTGGATGGCTCATCAAAATACACGCGCAGGCCCGTTACTAATTGCGAAGGCCCCGGACAGAGATGACCGAATGGAAAGATTCTAGACATAACAAAAATAAGGGGGAAAAAATCTGAAATTCTTCTAGATTTTATTTACGCACTTGGCTGGAAGAAATTCAGTTTTTTTTTTGTTTTTTTTTAATCTATTCAATCAATTCTGCCATATAGGGGAAAATGGTAACTGTAAGTGCTCATATATGAGCACTAGTTGCTGAGTCTCTTTCACTTTTGTTGCTGAAAATTGCATCAATTGTTGTTTGGCCCCTAGTAGTGAAGTGTTTTGGATTAGTGCGTATTGGAAAATCTAAAGTATCCATTTCAGTTATGAAATCGGATTCTTGATCGGAATTTAATTCTATGTTAAAATCTCCCACTAAAACAGTCTTACAATCATCCTCCTCCAGGAACGTTTCGAATAGCGTCTAATTTATCTTCATAAGAAAATTTAAGGACTGGTGTATGTAACTGCAAATATCACTTTATCTTGAATATACACAATGACCATTTGAATACCACTGATCTGGCTCGTGTAGGTACAGGTAAGTATTTCATATTCTTTTTATAAAGTAATTTTTATAAAGTTTTCCTCTATGAAAATCATAACTCCAGATGGCTTTCTGTTTTGGAAACCACTGTCTATCCGTTCTACCAAAGTGAATCCTGGTATTTGAAAATCATCTGAAGGGATAGTCCATGTTTCCATTAGCAAAATCAAATCACTCTGCAGAAAACATGAATTAAACGGAAAAGTGACCACAGCGCGCAGCGTAGACAAAATCCCGTGCTTGGAATAAATAGCACCTGAGTGCTAATAAGACTGAAAAAAGCGAACGGTAAAAACGCCCATATGATAAACTTTTACTAAATATTGGACATAAACATTCTTTGTTTTGTAAAATACTTGAGGCGCTTTCTTATTGGCTTTTTAGACAACCCCGTTTCTACCGGAACGAGGCAATACCCCCTCGCTCCTCCTAATTTGAGATTTCTTCCTGAGATTTCGGTTCAGTCCAACATCTCTTCGTTGAATTTCATTTTAAAGTTATATAAATACTTATAATAGTGTAATTCGAAACACTGTTAGAAAGGTTTTTTTTCGTCACTTCTTTACACTCAGAAATTCACTTTTTTAAGGGGACAATCTACTTTTAAAATGCCCAAAAAATCGATTTTGAGATTTTTATGGCATTAAATAGTTTACTATATTCTAGAAAGATTGATACCAACCATTTTTCTGTATGACAATTTTTTATTGAGATAGAAATGAAAATGTAAACGCAAGTTGGGCAACATGCTGTAGAAGCTGCAACTAATGTTGACACTAAAAGCATAAAAGAGGCAGAAAAGAAATATACAGAATTTATTTTAGAAACTCGAAGAGCCAGAAAAATGTTCAACAGTTCTCAGTTGAGGCAATAAAAGAAAACGAAGGCATTGTGCATGAAAGAGGAAAATTTTAAATCGAAACATTCATACAGTGAAATAAAATCAAATTTTTATGTTGCAAAGTAAATATATATATATGGATATAATTATTAAAATAACTTCAAATAATGTACTTTACCAATATTAATGCCTTTATATCCTAAAAATGTATCTTTTGCTAAGGTAAGGTATATATATATGGATATAATTATTAAAATAACTTCAAATAATGTACTTTACCAATATTAATGCCTTTATATCCTAAAAATGTATCTTTTGCTAAGGTATGTACATATTTTTTCATATTTACAATTGTAGAGCTTTTCTTTAGACTGATGTTTCTTAAGCCATATTAAAACATATTTTGGGTTAATCATTTTAAATACTCAGTAAAATTATTTTTAAATAGTAAATGTTTCAATAGAAGATGTTTTTAACTTTTAAAAATTAAAATTTATGTTCCAAATCTATAATTTGAACTTTAATTGGCGTTTTCTCAAAACATTGTTTTTCAAGTTTGCGCGCATGATATTTTAAAAACTATTTAAGATATCAACTTGAAATTTTTCTCAGGCATTTATTTTAATATAATGAACAAAATGAACTAAAATGAAATGGTTGTGTTTCAAAGAAAAAAAGTTATGATTGTAAAACTATCAAAATTTTTATGATAATTTAAATTTTTAGATTAAATGATTTTTTTCAATTTAAATTATGAAAATAATTAAACCATTTTAGTTTAGATTGTTAATTTGAATGTTTTGTTTAATTTAGAAAAAAATTATGAGGATGAAAGGAATTCTAATTGAGATATCTTGCGCGCAGTGGGAAAGTACCCTTGAATTGTTTTTCCAATATTGTGTGGTAAAATAATATTTTTAAAATTATCACCTTTATAATAAACTAAAATAATATTTTTAATCAATAGAGTAATGTCATAGTAGCTAACTCAAAAAAAAATTGTGTTTCTGCATGCATTCATTATTTTTAAAAAAAATTATGAAAGTTGATCTAAAATTTCTACATTTTCCCATTCTTAAAAGTAGGGTGTCCCCTTAAAAAAGTTTTAAGAGAAGCATATCCACATCCACAGGGCCGGTTTGAGGCGTAGGCGGTCGCCTACGCTTGAGTTTCAATCGAGGGGCGCCAAATTTCACTGTTTTTCGTGTTTCCAAACATTTTCCTTTTTTTTTTTTAAATTGGTTATTCAGATGGGCGCACTGACTGCTCTCATAATATTATCAAGCTTTTAAACAGTATTATTGTCACAAATACTTTTAAACACTTCTAAAGTTGCCGTTGTGTATTGTCGGAAGCGTTCTTTGATCGCTTCTTTTTTCATTCATGGGAAACAGATGTCCACTCGGTGTCCAGGCCTCCACCTCCAGGGTATGCTAAATTACCCTCTTCTGCAGATCTTCCCGAAGGGGTGGTCTTTGAACCTGTTGATTCATTACCTCCTATAATTATTTTGAGCTGCAATCACCTTCTGAATCTTATTCGGATGTTTAAAGAAATGGTTTCTCAAGTTACCTTCCTTTCTGATATACTTCAAAAGAAATGCCGCAAAAAATATTACGCCAAAAAGGACAAGCTATAATCAATTTTGCACAAAGCCACATAAAATCAAGTTTTTTTTTTTTTTTCCATCAAGTTAGCGGAAAAAGAAAATGCACGTGATTTTTGACGCCCCTCTTTAACAAAAATATTATTTTTGGCCACTTCTGCGCCCCGGTGAATTAAAGTTCTGGGATACTTCCTAAGTTTTTTCAGCTTCTAGAATCGGTTTTCTAAACAGGCCCTAACAGTAATAGGGCGCAAACAGAAGAGGGGGCGCAAAATCAGAAGGATCACATAGGTTTATATAGTTTTTTCTAATTAGTGTTTCTTTTTTCAATACAGCACATCTATAGAGGTGAGGAAAGGGCAGGATTTTATTAGTATAATGATTCCGGGCAAGGGCGGATAATAGGGGGCGCAGTCGCACCCCAAATTAAAAAAAAAACATTTTATTTCGTATTCTGGATTTAAGTACATGAAATCTTGCACCCCTAAATGAAAAAGCCAAATGCCGCCTCTGATTCCCGGGGCTGAAAAATTATAAAGTCGTCATTAAAGCTGCAAAAAGGGGTAGAGGGAGCGAAATTTGGACGGTTCTGGTAGGTTACACCGGGCTATACTCTTGTTTCCAAATGAAACAGATATATCACTCCAAGGAGGAACAGATTTTTCAGAGCGTAAATAAACGAAATAACAGTAATAAATAGTATAAAAATTTAAAAGATCATGCTAAAAAAAGTTTCAAAGGAAGATGCCGTGTTTACTCGTGTAATAGCCTCTCTCGCATAATAGTCGCACACCCGTTTTGAAGCAGAAAAAATAACTTTATAGTTACAATATTATATGTAGTAGATTTTCCCCGCATAATAGTCGCACCTACACTTTCACCATGAAAAATTGACAAAAATGGGCGACTATTACTCGAGTAAACACGGTATATTTCAGTTTTCACTCCCTTAGTACGCCCTGATCCATCAGACTATATTCTAGAGTGAGGGAGACAAAGAAATCGTCTAAACCATTTGACAAGAACTGAAAAATAAATTAAAAAGTAAATTTTTACAGTTGTGCAGCTGTGGGATACTTCAGACTTAAGTGTTTTATATCGCGTTGGCAAAAGGGAATTGTGACTGATTTTGACGCCCTTTATTAAACAAAAATCTTTCATTTCGCCACTTTTGCGCGCTTGTGAGTTATAACTGAAGAATGCTTCACTTTACTGAGTTCGCAGCTCCTGCAATCGGTTTTTTAAGTAGAGTCGCAGCGAGGGTGAGGCGGGGCTAGCCCTTTCGAAGAGCGCAAACAGAAGAGGGGGGCGTAAAATCAGCTTTATGACAGGATATTTAAATGGTGCTTTTCTAATCTGTTAGAGAACCGTGTACATGCGGTGTATGTGCACGTTAAATCCGTGGTTCCGAAAGTCCTCTCGGTGGTCGCTAGCAGTTTTCGAGGGGTGCCAATATTCAGAAGTCCCCCACCTTCTGATGAGGTTCTAAATTGTGGCGAGAAATTCCGGGAAGGACGTATATGTAGCTCTAAGCGACACATTCAGAGACGCGAGCTGTCCTCTCCTGGCAAATAAATAAATCTGTTAGAGGACAAAACATAAATGTGTCCATAGAACAGCAAGGGTCCATTTACTGGGAACTAAGCTCAGGGGCGCAGGTAGAAAATTTTAACGGCGAGATATGAGAGACATTTTTCAGGTGATAAATAAAGCAAATTCCTTCACGGTATGACATTCCGAAAGATCATGCTAAAA
The DNA here is from genome assembly GCA_038373885.1 of Cheiracanthium punctorium. Lineage (NCBI taxonomy): Eukaryota > Metazoa > Arthropoda > Arachnida > Araneae > Cheiracanthiidae > Cheiracanthium > Cheiracanthium punctorium. The sequence continues at coordinate 2,981 of JAWZYV010012698.1, read as the reverse complement.
GTTACAGAGGAAAATTCCACTACATTAGTGCACCCCTGATCAATCGGAATGTAATGTAGGGCGACAAGAATCGTTTAAGTCATTTGACAAGAAATGAGTAAAAAATAAATTTCATGAAGTTTATATCACCTTGGTAAAAAAGGATATGCGTTTGATTTTGACTCCCTCCTTTAATAAAATTTTTTAATTTAGCCACTTCTGCGCCCCTGTGAATTACAGCTGTGGGATGCTTCGGACTTAAGTTTTTTGTATCGCTCCAGTTTCCTGAGTTCGCAGCTACTGCAATCGTAGCTACTGCTACTGCAATCGCAGCTACTGCAATCGCAGCTACTGCACTACTGCAAAGTCGCAGCGAGGGTGTTGCTGGGATAGCCCTTTCAAGGGGTGCAAGCAGAAGAGGGGGGGGGCGTAAAATCAGCTTTATCACAGAATGTTTGAATAGAGTTTTTCTAGTGAAGTCCCAGTGGTTAAGGCGTTGGACTCCTAACCGGAAGGTTGTGGGTTCGATACCGGCGTACCACTAAAGACCACCGTGTACGTGCGCCGTACGTGCACGTTAAATCCGCAGTTGCGAAAGTCCTTTCGGCGGTCTGTAGCAGTTTCCAAGGGGTGCCAATATTCAGAAGTCCCCCACCTTCTGATGAGGTTCCAAATTGAGGTGGTCTTATTATCTTAATCTCATAACGCTGCGTGTTCTATAGCTAACGTGACCATTTATTTTTTACTTCAAAACGGGACATCATCTACTTTTTTGGCAATAGTGTATATATTTTCTTCCTCAAAACGGGACATCTACTGTTTTTAATCTAATAGTGTAAGGAAACTGAATTTCAGGTCTGGGTATCTTTGAGTTGTTAAGAAAACGTGCAAAAAAGCTTGTGTTAATGTTAATTTCAAAATAAAATATAAAAAAACCTTTGCTTAAACACGCATATACTGTAAAAAATAGTGCAAGACGTACGTTTACGGGTGGTACAAGGGGTAGGCCCTTCTTCGACTTCAAAAACACCATGCGACACAAAGCAGGAAGGTAAGAAAGTGAGAAATGTAAACAAAAGAACACATGGAAAAAAGGAAGTTGTCATTCGGAAGGGAAAAAAATCTTAGACAGCCTGAGTGAAAAGGGAAAATAAAGTGGAGATCGGGGAATGAGGGGGGGGGGATAAGCAATAGAGGAACATGACTTTAAAAAAAGAAATAAAAATTAAATAAAGTGAAATAGTCGACAAAAAAAGAACAAGCACAAAAACAATGCATCCCACGTCGTTTTCTTTGCGTCTCGAGAGGGGAGGGAGGTTAGGTTTTTTTTTTTACAGACACTGCAGATAATTTTAGATTTTTATTTAGCGGCCTTTATTGAAATCGTTACCGCAGGTTGCTCTCTTTCTAAAAACGGGACATTACGGAGTCCCGAAGCTGTGCTTGGGGACAACGGGACAAGCCACCTAAAAACGGGACGTGTGGTCACCTTATCTATAGCCAGTAATTTCGACAACTGCCTTTTTTGCTATAGATCATATGTACTAGTATTTTATTAACAGAATATTCCTCTGGCATGACATTAACGATTTAATTGTAATAGTAAATTAATCATTTAGCTTATTCTAAAGAATATTTAAGATAACAGTTTACATTTATCAGGACAAGGGCAGAAAGTTTTTCGGCAGGAAGACCATCCGCGGAGAAAGAGGTTAGGACAGCATATGCGTAGACTAGAAATCGGAAACATATACTTTCCGTTAGTTTACTATCAAAAAATGACAAATGACATAAGTCCAGTTGTGCGGAGAGGGACATAGTTTGCCCAATTAGGTATTCTCAATTCTCAGGGTTTAGTCAGTTGTCATATCGGTATAGCACTTGTTACCTGCTCGGTCGTCTGGATATCTTTTGCATGTGAGATTGCGGGGCATACTCGTTCTTTCTGTTTCAAAGGGGATATTTTGCTAACGATTTTCATCTTTAAACATGAATAGAAAACGTCCATCCGGATCTTATTTCAGAAAGCAAAAGAAAGTTAAAGAAAAAAATTATAAAAAAAAATGAGGGAAAGCATGGGTAAATTTTTAAAACAAAATTATAATGAAAATAACCACTGTGAATCGGCGACTCCGGAAGCTAGCAGCCAGACATTTGGTAAGTTCAAAGTTCAAATACTGTACTGTTTTTAAATCTTTAATTGTGCAATTAAATTTTCATGCGCAATGAAGTATCGATTAAAAATTTTTATTTTCAGTTCTTATTTATTATTATAATTGATTAAATGATTTTACTTGCATTATTACGACTTATTTGAAAGATTAGTTTTTTTGTCGACAAGTCGAAATGTATTTTAAAAACTAAGACTGTTATAATGTAAACATAGTTTAAAAGGTGATTGAAGCTTACAATCATACTTTATTTAAATGTTTTGGGGTTATTTATTTTTACTTTATAAAAAATATCCAAATTTACGTTATCACATGACATACATTTTAAAAAAAAAAAAAAATGAATGAGTACCTGTAGAATATTGTATTTGAAACACTTAAAATAGAGAAAGGAAGAGGTTGCGATTAATATGCGCACATTGTACATTTCTTTAAACATACAAGTACAACAGCATCTAATTTCATAAAGCTTCAAACATTTCAATAATACATAAATATTGTCTATTTAATAATCTAAAACACACAGGGGCGTAGCCAGAAATTTTTCATGGGAGGGGGGGGTTACGACTACTACAACTCTTATATATGTATACGTGTGTTTGATAATGTAGTGAACAATATACATTTTGTATGGCAAAAAATTTCTCATGGGGGGTTATGACCCCTCTAACCCCCCCCCCTTCGCTACGCCCCTGAAAACACATTTAAAACAAATATTCACTGAAGATTTTTCATAAAGGTAAATTTTTTGTAATAAGAAAGGATGGCAAAACAATATCTACTTAGTGTATTACTACTCTAGGAGAATTATTTTTAAATAAATGAAAATTC